>JACXGJ010000796.1:0-105470 GCA_016801105.1 Esox niger | reverse complement strand
TATATATATATATATATATATATATATATATATATATATATATATATATATATGAAAACATCCAGAGGATTCATATAAAAGGATTACAGGGATCCTATTACTTAGATCCGAAGTTTGCTAATAGGCTTTAGGATTGTCTTGCACACTTCATTAGGACTGTGTGTGTGTCTCCGTGTCTCTGTCTGTCTGTCTGTGTGTGTGTCTGTCTCTGTCTCTCTGTCTCTGTGTGTGTGTCTTTCTGTCTCTGTGTATCTGTCTCTGTGTCTATTTCTGTCTCTGTGTGTGTCTATTTCTGTCTCTGTGTGTGTCTCTTTCTGTCTGTGTGTGTGTGTTTCTATGTCTGTGTGTGTGTCGGGGGAGTCTCTCTCTCTCTCTGTGTCTTTCTCAGTTCAATAGGTCATTTTTTGGCATGAATGGATGGTGGCCACTGTTGCCAAAGCAAACATGCTTAGGTAGCAATGGAGATGCAGTACATAAATAAATACAGTGACTACAATTACTCTATTTATTTAGTAAATTAAATAAATAAAATAAATACTCTCTTCAATTCCGTTCACTTTATTGGCATGCTGCACACGTGTACGAAGTACAATCATAATGTTTGAACAACATTTTTTGGCGGGTGGGGGGATAGTCAATAAATAAAGTAAAAATATATTTAAAACATTACATATACACATACAAATACACACATAAACAACATCAAAGAAGGAAACATAGTTGGAAAACAGTGAGACAGGTGTGTGCTTGGTCAGACCGTCCCTCAATTTGTGGAAGGCAGCAACACCCCGCGCTGCCGATACGCAGCCCTCCACGCTGCCGATACGCAGCCCTCCACGCTGCCGATACGCAGCCCTCCACGCTGCTGATACGCAGCCCTCCACGCTGCCGATACGCAGCCCTCCACGCTGCCGATACGCAGCCCTCCACGCTGCCGATACGCAGCCCTCCATGAATGATTGGGTCTGATTGGGTTTTTTACATTGTTAGGAAGTATGGTGCAGTGATCACACAACCTTTCTGTGTGGGTGGGTGTGTGTGTGTGTGTGTGTGTGTGTGTGTGTGTGTGTGTGTGTGTGTGTACGCGTGCCTTATAGAATCCCTACACTTTGTGTGGTGTAACAGTCTATCTGCCTGCCTGTCTTTCTAACTACCTGTCTGTTTCTGTAACTACCTGTTTGTCTCTGTAACTACCTGTCTGTTTCTGTAACTACCTGTTTGTCTCTGTAACTACCTGTCTGTTTCTGTAACTACCTGTTTGTCTCTGTAACTACCGGTCTCTGTCTCCCATAGATCTCCCTTGTCACCGTACCTCCTGTGGATCCTGGCAGTCCAGTGGTCCGGATGGTGGAGCTCTGCTCCTCCACCATGACCTGCATGCCAGGCACCTGTGAGTCCAGCTGCGCCCCGGCCTCTCCCCCACCGACTCGGGACTGGGGACAGCACTGGGGGGGGGGGGGGGGGGGCATAACCAATCTACATAGAGGGCCGTTGTGTCCAAATGCCACCACTCACAGATGAGGCAGTGGTTCCAGTGCGTTCCGTGACATCAAGTCAGACTAGAGTTAATGGAGGAACGAGGGGATGGGGGCAGTGAACGGGGGCGTCTCCAAACCTCCGGTGTGTAGGGCTTTGGGTCAAACTGCTGCCACTTGCAGGGCCGCCTAGTCTCCCAGACAGCAGGAAAAATATGACCCAATTTTTTCCCCCCGCCACCGTGAATTGATGATGATGATGATGGTGATTTAGTCGTTAACTGTATTGTTATTTATGATTGTTATTGTTTCTTGGTCATTGTGGTTGTATTTCCCAGTCAGTAATCACACCGCGATGAGCTGTGGGGACAGGTGACAGGTATTCATGTCCATCTCAATAGGTGTGCGTGTGTGCGTGCGTGTGTGCGTGTGTGCGTGCGTGTGTGCGTGTGTGTGTGTGTGTGCGTGTGTGTGTGTGCATGTGTGCGTGCGTGCGTGTGTGCGTGCATGTATAAGCCTCTCTGGGAATTGAGTCTGGAATGATGGAATTGTGGAGCGTTTGCGCCTGCTGCTCTGTGTGTGGATGGAGATGGATGGCTGTACCGCCCCTTCAGTAATATAGTTCTACCTGAGTGGATCAGTTACAATCATGAGGTGATGATGAGCCCGACAGGCGAGACACACACACACAAAGGTAAATCATTAATCTGCATTGAATAATACTTGCAGAGTTTACAGATGATCCGTCTACTGATGAATATGAACCGGACCAAGTTGATCTGAACTCTATTCTTATTCAAGGGCAGTGAGACCCCCTGGGGTTTGAACTAGCAATGCAGTGACACCAATGGGTTTTCTTTTGTAATTTCAAATGGAAAATTGGCCACAAAGTGAGCAATCTTAACGGCAAAGATTGTTTTCCCTGGGTATTTCAAAACTTAAAAGCCTGTTGATGGCAGATGAGCCCCCAACTGCTGCCTCCTAGGGTCGTTTCCACAGAATGAGCATCGGTTGTCTCAGAGGACGACCCCACAGTACAACAGAGCAGTTGGTCCTCTTCGCACTACTCCTGGTCTGCTTTGTTTGGGCCCTGAGCTGACAAAGGCGGGCCTCCGGGGGCCCACCGTGAGGGGAGTGTCGCATGTGTCCTCAGAGCCGCGTCACCCAGAACGCTGACGTCCCTTGTGTCCGTGGGGCCTCGGGCGAAGACGCACCTCTCATCCCTCTGAGATGGACTGTGTCCCTAACACCTCCCCCTCTTCCCCGGCAGCGCAGCACTGTTAGGAGCTCTCGGGTTCATAGTCGCTCCATCTCAACCCCCCAGCCCCACCGACCTGGAAAAAAGAAAGAACAAAAGACAAGGAAGGGAGTTGCCTGAGCTCTTGGGATTGCCCTGGACCCTTCTCTCTGGATCCCAACGCTGGAATCCGTTGTTCGCCACAGTCCCCCGCAGGAGTGGAACACTGTGCTTTGAAGACTTAAACCGCCCACCCCGTCCCCTGATGTCTCCGAGGTCCAGCAGCGTGCATCCGAAGCCCAGCCTCCTGCCAGCCCATCACCCCTGGGCGCTTTGTGTAGAACAGTTGACGCCAGGCCGCCGAGGGGATACTGACGAGGCCTAGTTGTTCTCCGCTAAGGTTGTTAGGGAACTAACTGAAGAGGGTAATTAGACAACGTTCCATCTCTTTAGGGAAGGTCTCTCTCGCTCGCCACAGGATAGATGGATGAGAATGGGCTGAACTACAGTGTAGGCTAATGAACCAGCAATGATAATCTGCTTGGCTAATAATAATAAAGGGTTGTACAGGTGGCGCTTCTTAATTTGATCATCCTGCTAATTCAGGATTTCTTGCACATTGAGAAATGCCAATGCTTTGAAATTTGGGAATTCCTCACAGACTTGCTTTGCCCAGACAAAAATTGATCAACATCTACAACTTTCCATCTAATTAGCAAGCAAACAATTCCCTGACTGAACAAAGTAAGCTACAGAATCTATGTACGTGTACTTTTACATTGTTTTATCTTCCTAATACAGATCTGGTCCATCTGACATGTTCTTCGTCTGGCTCGGCCCAAGAAGACCTTGCTCCTGTGGTGTCCAGACTCTTCTGCATACCAGTGAGTCCTGGAGAGGAATCAAAAGAAGGTAGACTAGAAATCTCTCTTTGGGCCTCTTCGCCCTCTTATCCAACCCATGGCTCTTCATTGTTAGTCCAGGAGGGCCAAAACACTTCTTAGATTTCCTGTCTGGAATTTTCTGACCAGTTGTGATGAACTGCATACAAATATAATGAATAGAAAGGGTGTAGAAATAGAATAAATAGAACATATATTTCTGACTTGAATGGCGACTCCTGTTCTGTTCATTCAATTTTCTATGCATTTAATCTTAATCAATAGCTGGCATCCGGATCAATAACTTTTCAAAAAATGGTTCCCTGGTTTTCATCCTCTCCCAATAATGGACGGATTCAGATGTGGGTCGGAGTTTGGTGCGATTAACTAACAGGTCAAAAAAGAAACCAGAAGTGTTATGGCTCCCTAGTAGTGTAATTGGAACAGCCCTGATCTAAGCTAACCTCTATCATGATTGATTTCCACAACATCACCTTCACACACCACTGTCGTGACTCGATGCAAAGTAATGTACTGAAATGTTCTAAGTACTTCATGATATCCTTTCCTAAAGAGGAAATATCAAGCCGGTTCCATATTCGGGTGAGGCTTCACTGACATTTATCGGGGTTGCATGGAGACATTATCAGTAATAACCATGATTGATATTGATGGCTGCGTGCCAGCCTGGTGTTAGACCGTTGTCCCATTGATTCCCATTACCTTCTGTCAGGCTCGGCTTGGTTCCTTGATAGTAAATTAGTACGTGACCTCAGATGGAACCTTCTCATTACAGCAAATGATAGAAATACTGTTTCAATACGCCTGCTTCTCTAGAGACGATTTTATAGACCCCGCTATCAGGGTTGGGGTCAATTCCATTTCAATTCCAATCAATTAAAGAAGAAGTGGACCAAACTTTATTTTCCAATTCAGAATGTTCGTTGTCAAAAAGGATCCAAAACTGTTACATTTCAGTATACTTCTTGAATTGCTTGGAGTTTAAATGGAAGTGACCCCAACCAAACCTCATATACTTATGGGTTCTCTCTTTGGCTCATGTCCTTAAGGGGTCTTTCTTTGGTTCAAATCCTTATGGGATCTTTCTTTGGCTCAGATTAGGGATATTTATGTGCACCTCTGCCTCTTTCTGGGGGTATGAGCGTGAATAGCATTTTTTTGGAACTCTGAAGATGTTTCATACGCTCTGGCTACTGTTCATACACCTGGACTGGCTCAAGTTTATATATGAGAACAAAAAATGTTTGGGAATCCAATTGGGCATAGTACATTTCCTTAGCACTGTAAATGTTTCATTTATTCCTGTCCATCACATAATTTGTGCCTCTAGAACCTATAACCTTTCTCATATCTGTTAGCTAATTAGGGTTTTAAACCCGATGTATTGCTACTCTGCAGCTATATTTTAGAGCAGTCAGCAGTATAGTTACTGAAGCAGGGGTAGGTTTGTCTATGGAGGATTATGGCTTTCTTCAAAGTAGGGCCAGATTGGTAAAGATGACAGCTCCATTTTGACCCAAACCAACATCGGAGATCCACAATCACCTTTTGGAAGCCATTTGTTGTTTTATGACTTTCTCCACGGCTACGGGGCAAGGTCATCATGAGAGTGACAGGTGTGATTGAGATCACCTTCATTTTTCTGCTCCCTTTCTCTGACATCCTCATTCCCTTTTCCTTCGCCACATCTCTTCCATCCCACCACCATCTCTCTCCATCTCTCATTTCTTTGTGTCCCTTCTCATCTGTCCATTCCCGTCCCTTCCTTCGTTTGTCTTTCTGCCAGCCTGTACGTTTGTACGTTTGTACATACGGGTGCGTGCGTGCGTGCGTGCGTGCGTGCGTGTGTGTGTGTGTGTGTACGTGTTTTGGTACGTGTGTGTACGCTTACGCGTGGCGTTCAGGTGGTGGGCCTGTGCAGTGTGCCGCGGGGCCATTGTCTGTGACGCCCACCCCCTCCCCCCACCACCACGGGAATGAGGTAGTAGTATTTTAATTAAAATGTCAGAACAAATACTGTGAGAGTTATTGAGGATGAATCACTAGATAAGGGGAGCAGTGGGCCAGAACAGGTCAAAGAGACAAAGTCACCTGGCTGGCGGCTCCTCATTCATCCACTGGCTAGGAGGCGTGGGGGTTGGGGGTGCTGGGGAGAGGAAGGGGCCTCAGAGGGTTAGGGGCTGGAGGGTGCAGTGCGATAGAGGTGAGGCTGGGGCCATCAGGTGCAAGTGCTCATTTTAGGATGCGACAGAGAAGTCTGGTCGCCATGGCGCTTCATTGGCCAGTTCCAGTTTGAACCAACGCAGCAGTGTGAAATCGCGAGTTCCTGTCACCAACCCAGCTTATGTCATTCGACATCCCAATTCACTGAAACATCTCCACGGTCGCTTCTTGAAAAAGGGCGAGTGAAAAGACAAGCCCCAGAGGCCCCACCATTCAGGTGCTATAAATTCTCGCCTCGTCCTTCACTTCCCTGATACTGAAACACTCCTCATGGCCTCATTGTTGGGAGTGCTTGCGATGACACAAGGCCATAGATATGATATAATTAGGGTATTCAGACGTTTGAATAATGCCCAGGGTATTGCCACCCCTCTACCAGACTGACCTCGGAGTCCGCTAGGCAACAACTTTGCTGTAGTATGCCATGGAGAATGCATTCACAGTCCACTGCAAGAGGCTCTGCATGGAAAGTCCTTTCGCCGGTTTTGTCAAACAGAAAAAAGGGTGATAAAACAAGCAGATTCCACTGTGCGAAAAGGTTCCAGCTCTAAAGGCAGAGAACGATACCTTTATGAATCCCGCGCGGTGATGCTGCTTCCCTCTGCTACCAGCCATCTCAGATCTCTCATATGAATCTACAGCCATTAACAGTATGTTCTTGTATGACGGCATCCTGAGGTCCAGTGGAGCAAACGGTTTAAAGGCAGATATGCACATCACATCCATGACCTACTTCCATATTGTCTGAAATACTACGAGACGTAAACCCAATTTTGCAGCAAAACTCAAAGCAGCTTTTTGTGTTCTTACACCATTCATTTCTTCCTTATGGGATTTATAGATCCACTTCAAATAAGGTCTGTGTTTCATATAGATGTATACCACCTCAGTATTTTGATAACTGTGTGAATAGTTATAGGACAGTGTGAATTTTATCAACTTTGGTTAAATGAAAGCAAATGTTTTTCTGGGTTAGAGTTAATTTAAGCAAATACTTTGGCAAACGTCACCTTGTCCTGACGCGATTTACGTAGTCATCAAAATGCAGAGTCGAGGGAAGCCAAAACGAAACGCAGGACCCGTAGGAGGTCCAGCCAATTGGATGGCTCTGCATGTCACCACTGTCATGTCGTTGGCCTGGACCAGCACGTGATGTCTTTGGTACCTACAGGTAATTGATGCATGTCCACAGATTTCACTGCTTTCATCACCTTCTGATATGAGCCTACCCATGTCCTGCATCTCTAACCGGGAGTCCCTCCGCATGGCCAGTGCCCTGAGGCACGAACCGGACATCTATATCCGTTTAGGTGACAGGAGGCCATTAACCCCAAGATACATGGGAGGTTCAGAATTGCACTGAACTGCTCATTTGAAATCAGGCCAGGAGCTGACAACTGTTCACCCTGTTCAGCGACTAATGCACAGAGGTCTGAGCATCGCTCGACTCTGATGACGAAGAAGTCCAATTAACCGACTGATGTGAACTTGTTTATGGAGGACTGGCTAAAACAGCTGCCGCATTGTACACATCTCCATTCTTTAACAACAGGAAAATACCAGGTGTCCCGTCCTGTGCCTCTGCCGGAGGAACAATCTAAATCGTACATTTTGGTAATAAACTAATGATTCCCATTCAGAACGGGCGATAGGGCCGCTGATGATGTAGTCATCTAAGAGGCTTAGCTGCAGAGCATTCAAAGAGTAGACCACGATGGCACTTGAACCCAGACTGCGTTTTGCCCCTCATTTTGTGGCGGAGGTGCTTTCCACCCCTACTCAGATCTTTAGACCTGCTGTTGATGAATAAATCAGGCATGTCTCTTCAGGGCTACAACTAAATTGTTAAATATCTGGGGTCCCTGACAAAACTGTTTGGGACCAAGGCACCAGCTGGTCCTGCATTTACATCACGGCTGAAGAGAATGGATTCCTGGGGAACGCTCTGTTCATCCACATAAAACGGTCTATAGTGGCCCAGGACCCACAACAAGTAATACCACTGTCCAAACATTGTAGCAGGGTTGCGTGTTCCACCACAACTCCCGTAGCAATGCTTTTCCGAGTGAACACAACTGTGCCTTGATCTGTATTGAATTAAATGGACCGGTGTAGGACTTCTATCTAGAACCCCTGTGTCTCCATTCTTGCCAGATTAATTACAGATTGGTGAATCCTGTAGCATCACGGAATATAAGAAGCCTGTATGAGAAGCCTTTGTAGATGCCTTCACTGACCATATTGTTGGCAGTCAGACCAAAACAAGCAAAAGAATGGCTAACAGTGCCAGGCGAAAGCGTTTGACGTTCTGAGCCAGTGGCAGGGTACACACCCAGACTACGAAAGGGAACCACCTCATCCAACCGCCTCATCATTTTGACCCCAGTCGAACAGGCACCAGATCACCAGGGCTTGCTTAACGTGGCAATGGACTAAATGAACCTCTGGCTATGCTAACCTCTTGTTAACCACCAGTTAGCCAAGCCAAAAGGACTAGAGAATAGTTTGTTTGCCAAGAAACACTTTTTACTTTTGCCATCCAACTCTGTGGTTGTTAGCCAGACCAAACAGTAGAAACAGTTCAGAATCCTTAGTTCAGTGAAGATTGATATATACGTCTGAGTGTGACGAAGCGCAAGGTAGCACAGGTGAAGGACTAGCGTTGATTTACAGTGGGCAGGCGGTTGAAAGGCGGGGCTTCAGGGGTCTTGTCCTGACCGACTGATAGGGGAACCAGGAGTTTTTCCGAATGCCTGCCAGATGAGTTAGTATGTAGATGTGTGTGCGGTGCGCCACAGGGTGGAAGGCTGCTGCTCCAGGCGCGTCGAAGGCCCCGTCAGGAGGAGCACAGCTCTATGCTAATTTGACATTTCTCACATCTGTATGTCTGCGACAGAGCTGTGGGTTTGCACACGTGAAAAAACTAGGCATCGATGTCTTAACAAGCAGCCTATTTGCTTTGCGTTCAGTCAGGTGTGCGCAAGTGGATGGAGCTGAGGAGTGGACCACACCGTGTGTTTTGAGGTCGGGTGGCCTTTTGAAGAGACGTCACGTCGACAGTACCACACCTCTGCTGCTCTCCAAATTAACTAAATCACTCTGCCACCCAAGGCAGGAGAAGTAACACATATTATAATTGTGACATTTTGGTAATGACCACACTGACATTTCAGACTGACACCTTTTTTCCCTCTCTTTCTTTGGGTACCTTTTTTTGGTCCCTTGCATTTTAAAGGGTAATGATACAGAATGACGGTTTTACGCTTTGAAAACCCGGAGCCTTCTCGCACCTCCAAATCATCCTCTCCCGTTTTGTTTGACCGCTTTAAGTTTCACTCACGGACCGATCAAAGAGTTTCAAGAAACACTTTCCGTGTGCCTTGTCGGCAAACCAAATGTCACCCCATTAACAGAAATAATTCTTCCTCAGATAAGCTATGTTGAAAGGAGCCTGTTAACATCAATTTTTTACTCTTGCACTGAGCGAAGAATAAAACGGCAGTTACGGTTGACTATTTCTTACATAAAAAAATGAATTGGATCCCATTGTTTGGTAGCTGCCTGTTATCTCCTACACCAGGATTTGGTTTCAGTGGCAGACATGAGCTAACTACCCCCCCTCCCAAAACACTTAAACTTCTACCAAATGACTCTTTTGTTTCTCTTCAAGGTGGATCAGCAGGAGAGAAACCATAATCGGTTGGGCTCATACTATGATCGCTCTTGCTCCCAACAGGCATCACAACATTCATGACACTTGTCTTCCTCATTCAGGAGAGGAGGGGAGTGAGGTGCCAACAGTGCTGTGGGCACTGTACTTCAACATGAGGGACACCTCTGCAGTGGACAGGAGCAGCTACGACCTTCCCAGTAACGTCCACGTGTGTACGAGCCCGGACGCCGCTTTGGGCAGTGACCACGCCATCAAACTGGTAAGCAGCCAGGCAATTCATGTGTTTTTATGTCATTGTTAAAATTGTGCAATACATTTCCTGAAGATCACTTGTGTCTCTATTTGATATATTTGTTTGCTCTAGTTTTAGAGCCTGACGTGTGTATTGAACTGACGATGTGGATTTAGATTATGTGTGTGCGTGTTCTCTCACTCCAGGCCGAGGCGGTGTTCCGCCAGCTTTGCCCCGAAGAAGAGTTCTGCCCGCCGGCGCCCAATCCCGAGGACATCATCTACGACGGCGAGGGGCCCCAGGGGGAGGGCCCAGGCTTCGAGGAGGCTGACCCAGTCGAGGCCTCTGCCTGCCAGGGAGAAGTAGAAGGCACTGAGCAGCAGGAGGGGGGGGAAGCCAAGGGGGAAACCGGAGATGTTGCCAGACAGGAAACCATTGCAGCGGCTGAGGATGAGCCAAGACCAGCCAGTGAGGAATAACCCCACACCACAACCATATTCAACTGGCGCACTGGCATGTACAGAAGTCAGTCAGCAGTCCTCTGAACACGTCACGGCTGGACTCTCGTGTTGGTGACCAGATAGTATTCTCATCCTTTAGAGTGAGCATCTCCATCTTTGATGTGGTCACTTTCAGAGACATATATATATTATATATGTATGTGTTCACCATTTTCATTGACACACAGCATATGAATGGAGTTCTCTCTACAGGGCAGTATACAGCAGCCTACTTACTGTTTTTTTTCCCCCTATCTCCTGAGCTTGGTGCAAAAAGGTTGACATGAGTGGGGGTCAATGTGGATTCAGGTCTTTTTGGGTAGGGGGGCGCAATCTGATTGACTGAAATGGGTTTACCCTGTTTTTCATTGTGTCTTATTTATGTTTGTCCCGCTTTTGCCATCTGCTGTGAATGACACTGTTTGCAGCAGTCTGTTCTTTCTAAACGCCATTCCATTGTGATGAATGTGTTTTGTTTTAAATGAGGGTCTCTGAAGAGCTCAAGGTGGCCTTTTACTTTTTGCACTCTGTGTTTGTGTAGTCAGAGTTTGCTCAGCTAGAGTGCTGGATGTCATTTGGTTTCTTGTGTGTTTGGAATGGTTTCTGTGAGTTTGGGACCTGCAGTACTTGCTTACAAGGCAATAAGGCATGTCATCCTCAGTTGACCTCAGCCCAAAACGACGGGACAGGGTTAGCCACGCAAATCAACTTACATGCTTCCACATGCTATTGTCCCTTCATGGTCCTCTAACCATATCCTTCTAATGTGTGCGTGTTACAGCTCTTCCGTATTTATTGTTGCTATCCCTATCATTTTAGAACGGCTGATAACATTAAAGTGATACTAAAAAATATCTCCAGCGTTTTTTCTTGTCTAACCTAAACGATGTAAATTTCCTATTGAATTAGAAGTGGGAAAGGACAGCGTGCAAACACGGCAAACGGAAAGCTCGTATGACACGCACCAGTTCCGTGGCTTTGCCAGGTGTGAGCCAATTTCTATTCGGGGGAAAAAATCTGATGCAACTGTAACAATGTCATGTGGCTGCAGCTGTCGGCGGCACGTCTCGCATTAGCAAGGTGTTCCTGCTTCCAGAACAAACAAAAGCACACCGTTTACCTGGAAAGAAAGAAGGTGAGAGAAGGGAATAGGGAAGGAGAGAGCGAATGGTTTGATGACATTTGTTTTGCGGTGGCGTGACAGAACAGATGGCTCATTACGCCTGTGAATGCACAGTCTCTCCTCGCTCTGCTCACAGGGCTTTGTTTTGCCGTAATTTGATCTCAGCTCTGTTGAGAGTATTTACAGATTCAAGGGAGATGAATTACTATAAAACACATGGCTGGGTCATTAAGAGCTGGCAAAGATGTTCTTAGTGGAAGAGAGAATACAACTAAAAACTACTCGAAGAGTGTTGTATCAAAGCTACATATGGGTTGTTCCACCAATCGCGGACTTTTGAGAAGTGTAACTTAACAAAAAGTGTAAATAATAATTGATTTAAGTAATATCCTGAAAGAGACAATGTTTAAGTTATAGAAACACTACTTCACTTCAAGAGGTTTCGAAAAAAATATGGTTAAGTGCCAAAGTTGACGATTTCGTCTTAAATCTGTTAAAAATACTACAGTCAGCAGGGTGAAATACAAAAGGTCAATTTCACAACTGCTTTATCATTTCTCGCTTTGTAAGAGAGATGAAAACCTGCCACAAAAAATGTAAAGACACGAGTAGAACATGTTGACCAATGTATTTGATTATTATATGTTACTTTAAAATAATGTGGTTATTGCAACTCAGAGTTAAGTTCAAATGCCCATAAAATACATCTGATTAAAATGTATTTGTCACAGTAACCCAATGGTTAAAAACATGGAAGCCTTTTAATGTTATTAACTGGGTTAAAATATTGTACACATGATGTAGCCATTTGATTAGCCGTTCTGCAGTCTTATGGTTCAGGGTCATTTCCGTGACAGACTTGATAAACGGGTGCATACTGTTGTGCAGTAGCTGACAGAACAGTCCATGGTTAGGGGGATTTTATGCCATTCCTCTGACACCTGGTACCCCAATTACGTATCACTCTTGACCCATTTTGCTTCCACTTTATCAACATAGAGAGAGGCGTGCTCATCTCTGACCACCTACCTCTAGACTGTCTTGTCATCTTCAGTTATAAGGACACCCAGGCATTGTGTCTTCGTCAGCTACCTTGACGATAGCACTGTACAGAGTATGACGACGCAGTCATGGGTGAACAGGCAGCACAGCAAGGGTCTAAGCACAGCCACCCCCCTGTGGGCCTGTGGGCTGAGGGTCAGCTGGCTGTGTGTTGTTGCCTAGCCTCACCACCTGGGGGCGGCCTGCCAGGAAGTCGTGGATCCAGCTGTAGAGGAAGGTGATCACTCGTACGGTTCTAAACTCAAGGGGATGATGGCTTTGAGGGACGAGCTGTGGTCGACAGACAGCATTCATACTAGCAGGCAGGAGTGGGCATTGGGATTTTTTCAGTCTTATAGAAGTAGTATTTTTCTGTGGTTTTGATGAGTTATTTCAAAAATCCGTCATTTCCTGGAGACTGTCTCCTGCGTTAGATGCGTGAGCCTGAAGGCAACCGAGAGCCTGAAAGCAGGGACTCTGCACTGTCACACCCTCATCTGTCAGGGCGGTCACGTAATCCCTTTAGAACAGGTCAAATCAAACAGGCCTATCTTCATTCAAACATTACTTCCTTATTATTGCTTGTATTTCTAGGATATTTTCCTAGCTTGGTGTCACCATTTAGCATTTGTTAAATCATTGTTCTTTTTTGTTTTTCTCCACTGAATGACCCAGCCTCTCAATGGTATCATTGGGAATCAATTTTCTGCATGGAGAGTCGTGACATTAAAATGCAAAAGGGTAAAGAGAGCCACAGGCTAGACACTTAGCGGGGCATATTTCACTCAATCTGCGGGGGGCAGACTCGCAGAGACTGTAGAGAGTGTGCCCGATGCACGGTAGATGTTTGTCAAAGGAAATGTTTTCTGTGGATTTATTCAGACATAATCTAATTTACTTCAGGCAACCTTTTCTGTGGAAACAGTTGTACATCAGTTCCCCAGGCATTCAAACATTCTCAACTTGTTACGAACATGTTCGCTGCCTGTACACTGACATCGGTGAAATTATTGCATAAACATCCTGTACTGTAATTCATTCAGTGCAGAAGCAAATGTTTAATTTATTTCAAACTTATTTGTACTCCCCACATGGTCTGATCAAGTGAAAATGATCAAATTAAAATATTACATTTCCTTAGCCATTCTTCCTTTAAGATTTTTTTTGTAATGAAATATATTGTATATTATCAGCCCTGCAATCAGATTTTGTCTGACTTGTCGGTCTAGCTCTTAGTCCTAACATTCCAAGCATATTGCAGGCACTCACTGACATCTAGTGGCTTTCCATGGTTCTCTTTATTTTTTTGCCAAAGAGATGCTGATGATGTTACCATAGCAACCACCTGACCTTGCATTGCCTCTGCAATTTCTCTCTCTCTATCTCTCTCACCCTCTCACTCAAACACACACAACATATTTACTGCATGCACAACCTTTTCTACAGACATACAACTGGCATTACTCTTGGATGCGTTTTGCCACAGCGCGTATATTTGGAACGACACTTGTGATGTGAAGTACAGGAAGTTTCTATGTGAAGGCTGCCCTCTTCACAATTGCTTTTGTGCAATTTTGACTGGACTTTGGCAATATTGTGTCATTGGGGAATGATGAAATCCAAAGAAAAGGAAAAGGTAGGAGATTTTTTTTTTGACCACCTTATAGTTTTCATGAATCCATCCAATTGACATTAAAGTTATTCAGTCTATTTTGACACAGCAAAGAGGTCGTCGGAAGGCTCTGAGACTTTGCACGTTTGATACGTTTTGCTGTTATGTGTCAGTGTGTTTGCTCGTGACGAGTGGGGAAGGATGACTGAGAGCCCAGGGGAACAAGAACCCAAAATAATTCCCACCAGATCTGTTACTGTGCGCAAGAAACCACCAGAGGGCACATTCAAACTGCGTGTCATCTTCTTAGATGACAGTGAGAAGATATTTGAGGTGGAGGTGAGAAATGACTTTATGCTAACAACTGTATACTACAATCGACAAACCACAAGTGACACCTTTAATTCACACATAGGCCAAAAGACAGTCGATGGTGCCATAATATGTTTGAAAACCCAAATACCTCAGCTTATTGTGAACAAAAACAAATATTGAGATGTTAGAAGTGATGTTACAGTGGTTGGTTGTCTTTTAACTGTGTTCTGTTGGCTTCTCCCTCCCTTTTAAGACCCCATTATCCCTGTTGACCGCGTGCAGTATTTCTCCTTCCAAGCCGTGGGTGGTTTTGTACATCTATGTCTTGATTGAAGGAACAATAAGAGTATAAAAAGAGGAGGCTTATGGCCGAGTGGTCCACTACTGAAGAATGAGAATGACTGCAGGGCAGCTGTAGTTGGCTGGGGTTTTAAGTGTCTGAGGTGGCCCGATTTCTTTGGTGATTCTCACGAAACCCGTTTAAACATGTTTGTAACTGAGTTACAGAACTATGATGTGAACATCTACTGTCAATCTAAGGACTAAGAGGTCTTGTGGTTGTAAGAGTGTATCTTTAGTCTGGATTTTCAAAAATGTCTGGATTTTCAAAAATGTTTCTTCTAAGTTTTTAATAGTAAAGTACGTCCCAATTAAATTGTCTGGTCATTATATAGAATTTATTTTAACAAAAACAAAACCAAAATATAAGCTGTGTTTGTATTGTTTTTCCAGAACTTGACAGCTATTTAAATACTATCTTAAGTTATAATATTTATTACATACATGTTTTTGAATAAAGTTGCATTCACCCTATCTTAGAGGAGCAGTGCTCAGATGAGCACAAGTTAATTAAATCAATTACGCCTTCAGAATTCTCTAACAGCCACTTTGGTCACAGTACACTAACATAGGCACATAAGTAGGTCAAAGCTGTTAGCTGGAAAACCCTGGTAAAGCATGGGTAATGTAGACAATCTGGTGCTCATGTGAACTTGCCTGTTATAGCTTCAGATTAGTTCCTACATCTCAGTAAAAAAAAAAAAAAATGTTTTAATAGATTTGAGTTAGTTTAGGCTTCCAGTGTAGGGGATATTTTCAGAAGATGACATTTAAAAAAAAATCTGTTTATTTAATTACAGCAAAGGATCCTTGGAAATGATTTGTACAACAAAGTTTGTGGGCACTTGAAGCTGTTGGAAAAAGAATATTTTGGCCTTGAGTTCCGTCACCAGTGTGGCAGCTATGTAAGTAATTCACTGTAGTCATTCACCCATTCTGTACTGTATCTTTAATGAAGGGAGAATTTTGACTTCATGAAAGGACATGATTTAATCACTGAATCTGTATTTGTTATCCCAGATGTGGCTGGACTTGCTAAAGCCCCTGGCCAAGCAAGTAAAAAGTAAGTTTCAGGTAATTCATCCAAAGGCTTTTGAATTCGACTGTGTAGACTGATTCATGCAAATTGTTAACACAATGAGGAACTAGCATAAAGGTTCCTCTTCCCTACAGACAACAGAGATCCTACGTTCCGCTTCATAGTGAAGTTCTTCCCTCCTGATCCGGGTCAGCTACACAAAGACCTGACCAGGTAACGGGTTGTACCTGACATCTGTCCTCGTTATAAAAGTGGTTTGGAGCTCTTGCAATAGCAAACTTATTTGATACATCGAATATACACCTGACTCTTGTTCAAGACATAGTTAAACTAAATTTAAGTTCCCTCTTTCAGGTATCTGTTTTCATTGCAGATTAAGCAGGATTTGTCCAATGGGAGTCTAACGTGCAATGATAACAGCGCAGCTCTACTCGTCTCACATTTACTGCAGTGTAAGTTGAAGATCTGCGGCTTGGCACTGAAGCTGTAGAATGTAGTCCTGATTCCAACTGAACAACAGTTTGCCGCAATGACGGCCTGTCTTTTTGTCGACATCTCCCCTGTCTTCAAACACTTGTAGCAGAGCTGGGGGACTACGAGGAGCAGCTGGATATTCAACATCTACAGAGGAAGAAGTACGTGCCCAACCAGGAGTGCCTCCACAATAAGATACTGCGCTTCCACAAAAGACACAGGTGGGTACTTTGCTGAGAGGTCAGAGGCTCTCTGAGAGGGGCAGTTAGTGACTGGCTTGGGCACAGGTATTAGGGTCTGATGGTCAAGGTGTTTAAGTAACTGGTATTGAGCTGAAGTTGGTGTTAAGGTGACTAGCTTGATGTTGAGTCGGTGGTTGGTTGCGGTGTGGGGGATGTTACAGGGGGTTTTAAGTTGAGGGTTGGGTGTTTTTCAGGGGTCAGACTCCAGGCGAGGCAGACTGCCAGCTGCTGGAGGTGGCTCGGAAGCTGGATATGTACGGGATCCGGCCGCAGGCTGCCAGTGATGGAGAGGGAACCAAGATCAACCTAGCCGTCACACACTCTGGAGTGTTAGTCTTCCAGGTACCAGCTGAGCTCATCATTAAGATCTTGCACAGCATGTACCGTATGATGTATTATGTTATTACGTGCAACTATATGGCCACAGTACAAAAGTATGTCTCATTTAGAGGCAATCACTGTAAACATACCTGGAGAACCAAATAGAACCAAGTGGTTTGAATTTCTTACAGAAATACAAGCTGTATTTTGAATGTTTGAGATACAGTAAACAGTGTCTTTCGAAAGTATTCATTTTCTCCACCTTTTGTTGTGTTATGGACTTAATTACAGTTGATTTACATTTTTGGCCAGTTAATTTAAAATTAAAAACTGAAATCTCAAATGTATATAAGTATTCAGACCCTTTGTTCAATACTTTGTATGAGCACATAGAAGCTGTGATCAATGATCACAGCTTAAATTTTTCTTGAGTTGGCTTCTACCAGTTTTGCACAACTGGATTAGGGAGTTTCTCCCATTCATCTTTGCAGATCCTCTTAACCTCTATGCCGGAGAAACCCCCAGGATACACAGTTGAATGAAGTTGCTGGTTCTGACAACTTTACAACCCTTTCTTTTTGTCCCTGAGCATGACAGTTAACCTGCATTGCTGCCAGTACATTCTTAGCGTACTTATCTGGTAAAATAATGATAAAAGTGTGCGCTCCCAGTGAGCACATTTGTATCAATACACAGAGATTTGATCAAAAGACCTACCATCCCTACAGTAAAGTATGTTAAAATTAAAAGAATGGATGGACCAAAAAACTGAAATTTGACCATTCAGAAGGACATTCATTCCAATCCAAAGGCAAAAGCATCATTGGAGTGGCTTGAAAACGAAAAGGTAAATATTATACAGTGGCTCAGTCAAAGTCCTGTTCTCAATCTCAGTGAGAATCTGTGTCGCTATTTGAAAATTCCAGTCTACACCTACTCTCAACAAGCTGGAGCAAATCTTCTCTGATCGTCCCCAAAAGACTCAAATTGTAATTGCAACAAAAAATGGGTTCTATTTAAGGTTTGGAGGTTGAATACTTATTCAAGCAACACATTTATGTTATCTTACTATTCATTCCTAACATTAAATCCCTTAAATCTTGTCACTTTACAATAAATTATTTTGTTTCAAACAGAATGGAATTTCAGTGTACTATACAGTGGGGAGAACAAGTATTTGATACACTGCTGATTTTGCAGGTTTGCCTACTTACGAAGCATGTAGAGGTCTGTATTTTTTACCGTAGGTACACTTCAACTGTGAAAGACGGAATCTAAACAAGAATCAAGAAAATCATATTGTATGAGTTTTAAATAATTAATTTGCATTTCTTTGCATGACCAGTAAGAATTCCGGCTCTCACAGACCTGTTTGTTTTTCCACTCATTAACTGTATTAACTGCAACTGTTTAAACTTTTTTCCTGTATAAAAGACACCTGTACACACACTCAATCAAACAGACTTCAACCTCTCCACAATGGCCAAGATCAGGGAGCTGTGTTAGGACATCAGGGATAAAATTGTAAACCTGCACAAGTCTGGGATGGGCTACAGGATAATAGGAAAGCAGCTTGATGAGAAGGCAACAATTGTTGGCGCAATTATAAAAAATGGAAGAAGTTCAAGATGATGGTCAATATCCCTCGGTCTGGGGCTCCATGCAAGATCTTACCTCATGGGGCATCAATAAGGAAGGTGAGGGATCAGCCCAGAACTACACGGCAGGACCTGGTCAATGACCTGAAGAGAGCTGGGACCACAGTCTCAAAGAAAACCATTAGTAACACACTACACCATCATGGATTAAAATCCTGCAGCGCACGCAAGGTCCCCCTGCTCAAGCCAGCGCATGTCCAGGTCTGTCTGAAGTTTGCCAATGACTATCTGGATGATCCAGAGGAGGAATGGGAGAAGGTCATGTGGTCTGATGAGACAAAAAATAGCTTTTTGGTCTAAACTCCACTCGCCGTGTTTAGAGGAAGAAGGATGAGTACAACCTCAAGAACCCCATCCCAACCATAAAGCACTGAAGTGGAAACATCATTCTTTGGGGATGCTTTTCTGCAAAGGGGACAGGACGACTGCACCGTATTGAGGGGAGGATGGATGGGGCCATGTATCGCGAGATCTTGGCCAACAACCTCCTTCCCTCAGTAAGAGCATTGAAGATGGGTCATGGCTGGGTCTTCCTGCATGACAACGACCCGAAACACACAGCCAGGGCAACTAAGGAGTGGCTCTGTAAGAAGCATCTCAAGGTCCTGGAGTGGCCTAGCCAGTCTCCAGACCTGAACCCCATAGAAAATCTTTGGAGGGAGCTGAAAGTCCGTATTGCCCAGCGACAGCCCCGAAACCTAAAGGATCTGGAGAAGGTCTGTATGGATGAGTGGGCCAAAATCCCTGCTGCAGTGTGTGCAAACCTGGTCAAGAACTACAAGAAACATATGATCTCTGTAATTGCAAACAAAGGTTTCTGTACCAAATATTAAGTTCTGCTTTTCTGATGTATCCAATATTTATGTCAAGCAATAAAATGCTTATTAATTATTTAAAAATCATACAATGTGATTTTCTGGATTTTTGTTTTAGATTCCGTCTCTCACAGTTGAAGTATACCTATGATAAGAATATAGACCTCTACATGCTTTGTAAGTAGGAAAACCTGGAAAATCTGTATATCAAATACTTGTTCAGTGTATCAAATCCTTGTTCTCCCCATTGTATGTAATTCAATAATGTAAGAGTCAGGGGTCTTAATTCTTTTGCAAGGCACTCTGTACTGTATTTGGACTGACTGTTACTCTTCAACAGTGCTTCCTACCTCTTCCAGGGAAATACTAAGATAAACACTTTCAGCTGGGCCTCAATCCGCAAACTGAGCTTCAAAAGAAAACACTTTTTGATAAAACTCCACGCCAAGATTCTGGTGAGTGATTTATTTGGAGACATTAAGAATAACTAGGTGCTAAAATATGATTTTATTAGTTCACAGTTGTTTCTTGTTTGTTTCATGCAGTTTTATTCCAGTGACATGCTGTTTTAATTCCTCTGAAATAACCCCTATTTAAACTATGTATGCGTGTGTGTGTGTGTGTGTGTACTGGTTAGCCTTCTCGTAAGGACACGGTAGAGCTTGCCATGGCCACCCGTGATGTGTGCAAGGCCTTTTGGAAGACGTGTGTGGAGTACCATGCCTTTTTCCGTCTTTCCGAAGAGCCCAAGTCCAGACACAAGTCCCTCCTTTACAGTAAAGGTTCATGCTTCCGATACAGGTTAGACCACCGGATGCATAAGAATTACAGCGTGACAGGAATTTCAAGGAAATGTTCCTGTGATGGCTAATAATTTTTACGGAGCATATGTCTGCTTAGCCAGAAATTATGCTTACCTTTTTATTACGCAATCTGAAACGGTTCGGCCATATAAAGTGAAAAAAGCCCTCAGTTTGATAACACTGTTTACTCTCTTTCAGTGGTAGGACTCAGAAACAACTGTTAGACAGTGTCAGGAGAGAAGAGAGGAAGAACCTACCGTTTGAAAGGTGAAGCCACTTATTGCAGCTGTTCCCTGAGCTTATTAAACTTTAACTGAAAAGCACTGGTTGAGTATGGTTAATAAGATAAGATAAGAACCCATGTTGTTTCTCTTTTATATCTACAGGAAGTTCTACAAAGCTCACTATGACAACAGGCAGGTTAGGTCTTCTCCTGACCTCCTTACTGATGTCTCCAAACAGGTACAGTTTATTTTGTATATACTGTATGTATCTTCCTTGAATATTGATTTGTGTTGCATATAGTTAGAGACAGACAATGGTTGTGCTAGCATACTGTAGGATGGGTGTCAGACAGTTCAGTGTGTTTCCACGGAGACAGACAATGGTTGTGCTAGCATACTGTAGGATGGGTGTCAGACAGTTCAGTGTGTTTCAAACGTCTTGCACCGTGCCAGTCTGTCCTCTAAATCTACGCCAGTGTCTCTCATTTTGCATTCGATCTGTGAAACAGACAGAACCTGCATAGTGTAAAAACAAATGATTTTCCAGGAGGGGATCCTGAAATAAATGGGTTAAAGTGTGGATTTGGTATGGTGTGAACTCGAACAACACAATGCTAAACTGTAATGCAACTAGGCCACTGATTGGCCAACTCCTCCTGACCAGAATTGCACCATTCTCTGTAGGGAAAGAGCAAGCTCTTTAGAAAATGCAAGTGTTTTTGTGTTTCAGGTGTTTTCAGTGTTTTTCCCCATGTTTTGTCTTGGCCACAAGTACAA
Organism: Esox niger; assembly: GCA_016801105.1. Lineage (NCBI taxonomy): Eukaryota > Metazoa > Chordata > Actinopteri > Esociformes > Esocidae > Esox > Esox niger. The sequence continues at coordinate 84,445 of JACXGJ010000796.1, read as the reverse complement.
ATAATAATAAATTATAATGAATTGGAAGAGTGAATATCCTTATTTAGTTCTGAGTTTTCAATGGGTGTGGCAAAAACATCTTCATTTCCTTGATGAAAGTTTGGGAAGGGGAGGGACATTGTCATTCTAAAGACTTTTAGGTCATGTAAAAGTGAGGATGGAGAACAGAAGACAGAGGAAGCTTTTTTGCCCAAATGAGAATCTTCTATTGCCTACTGTAGCCAAGAGCGGTGTTTCCCAGCATTTTTCTGTTACTGCGGATAGGCCAAGTACTGGTAGGTGTGCCCCTGGTTGGGGACTATTGGCCATCAGTAATGCCAGTGCACAACATATTCCGTCCCTTCTTGTAACTCTTAATGTGCTGTTCTGTACCTGGACTCCCTCATCTCTGCTTCTTTAAATTTGAGTCTGTTTGTGATATCAGTGTAAGTGTATTACTAATTGCTTGTGTGTTTATATTAGGTGTATGAGCAGACCGGTGGCTTCCCGCATGCAGGCTGTGCCCCAGGTGGGAAGCGCAGTCAATCTGCTGTGGGGGAGCTGTTTACCACAGTGGATCTTGAACGCCCCCAGCTCCGCCCCCAGCCTCGCCCACAGGAGCCCAACATCTCCACATTCGCCCAGTCCCGCTCCTCCTCTTTCTCTGGGGCTGTTGCCGAGCGAGGGCCCCCACGGCGTCAGGTGCCAGAGGGCCACGGCGAAGGGCCCAACGCCAGGGCCAGACCGGGGCCTCAGAGAGGCCGACTGCTGGTCAACACCCAGCCACTGGTCTTGCTCTACCCGACCCCCCACCAGTATCCCTGCCCGTTCCTGTACCCCTGCCCATGCCTGGCACTCCACCCCGTCCTGCCCCTCTCTGCTCAGGCTAACATGTCAGGCTGCTCCTCGTTCTCCCTGGACCAGGCTCCAGCCCCCCTGCACTGGCCCCTCTACGCCACCCCCCGGTCCCTCCCCCGGGCCGCCCTCCTGGATGACTTCATCCGCTCCTCTAGCTTTTCGGGCCCGTCTACGTTGTCTCCGTGTCTGCGGTGCCATCGTCGGAACGGGCTCCCACTTCCCCCGGGCTTCGATGCGGTTCCTGGCCTGTACACCGCCACCCTGGCCAGCTTTGGGGCCGCTCGGAGGGAGTTCGGCAGAGAGGAGAGCGCGGGCCACTTCAGCGACGACTCGAGCTACCAGGCTGGCCTGCCGAAGCGCTCCTGGAGCCAGTCTGATACGAAGCCACTCCGGCCCCCCGCCAGTGCGCCGGCGGCAGAGTTCCGCCCTCTGGGTCACTACCCCCACCTGTCGCGGCGACACTCCCCCGCACGACCCACCCACCTTCCGTTAAACACCTCCCCCATGCCCGAGCGGACAGCTTCTGTGTGCCTCCCGGGGACCGGGTGTAGGACGGGAAGTGGAGAATTCAGCCTCAGCGATTCGGACTCGGATGTCGTGTTCCCCTACCACTGCCCTGGACTGGGGAGACTAGTGCGTTCCGGTCCCCTGGCTCGGATGGGCATTTCATCTGGTAGTCTACAGCTAGACGAGGAAGAGGAAGACACCTTCAACCAAAGTGACCCCGAAGGCTCTGCCGCTACGAAGCGGTCATGAGCCACACATAGAGACCCAACTGAAGGGGCCACGCATTCTGAACAGCGGAAGTCGATTTTTGTCTGTCCGCACCAGATGTGATTAGGGTAAAATAATACCAAAATCAAATGTCAACCAACAGTAAGGATATTGGATTCATTTAATGAGGAGGGAAAACAGAAGATTAACGTATTGTAGTTAAAATACAACCAAATAATTGTCTAAGTAAAATTTCCTAGCAACAGCCAGCTAGCTAACTGTCCTTGGAAGTTTTGGGTTTTGGCCTGCATCATAATCATGTCTGCGGGGACACAATTAACTTGCGCATGGCTGGTTTAGTCAAGGTAGTGCTCTCACTGGGAAAACCCTGCTATCCCTGGCCAATATCAGCTTTTTAGGGGGCCCAGGGCCTCAAAGGGAAGTCCCTCGTGACCCAATAAACCTCTAAAAGGGTTTTTGTGACCAGACCCCCAGTCTTCTGTCATTCCCAAAGGCTATGATCGTTCCGGTCACTGATCATACACATACAGTATCTGACAAAGAAAGACACTCAACTGATGGACCTGACTTTATTATAAGTATGCCTTGAAGAAACTGTGTCAAATACATTTTTGGAGGAATGGTGATTTTTCAAACCTCTCCTCAGGCATCCCTAGCTGTTCCACTATAATTTGGTGGAAGTCATGAACTAGCACACCTGATTAACTTATAAAGCACTTAAGGATTAGTAGACAAGTTTAATGAAGTGTGCCAGATTAGTTGTTGATATACATGGAGTTGAAATACATGGAGGTTCCTGAGGGGCAGTTTGGGAACTATTGCTTTACATTAATTCATTGAAATACAGTGCCTTTAGAAATTATTCACATTTTGTTTTTATAGCCTTATTTTATAATTGATTATTATTTTTGCCATCAATTTAAACTGAATACGTCATAATGACAGTATAAACTGATCTTTATTGAAAATGAGTGGAAGTATCTTATCCATAGGTATTCAGAACTTTTAATTAGTACGTTCAGGAGCAATCTTTGGAGAAATGTCTTCTTGGGTGTACATGTTCCAGTTTTGCACACCAATATTCGGGCAGTTTTTCAAATTCTTTCTTGTACATCTTAAAGTTGTCAAATTGAATGGGGAGCTCCGGTGGACTGTGATCTTCAGGTCTCCCCACAGATGTTCAATGGGGTTCAAGTGTTAGCTTTGGCTGGGCCACTCAAGGAAACTCAGACTTGTCCTGAAACCACTCCAATGTTGTCTTGGCTGAGTGCTTCAGGTCGTTGTGTTGAAAGATTATTCCTTGCTCCAGTCTGCACTCATAAGGTCATAAGTGCTTGGTACTTAGGCAAAATAGTTTGATTTTGATCTCTTCAGACCTGATTGTTTTTCCTCATCCTTTCAGTCCTTCAGGGGTCATGTCACACACCTTTAACTTGAGTGGTTTCTGTCAAGCCACTCTAAAGATGTGATTGAAGTGCTGTAGCGGTAGTTGTCATTCTGGCAGGTTCATTGGTCTCTTGATCACCTTGCTGACCAAGGCTCTTCTTGCCCAGATGGTTAGCCAGATAGCCAGCTCTGGGAAATCTTGGGGTTCCATACTTCTTCCATCTAATAATCAGGATGCCCACATTGCTCTCGTGAACTTTCAATGCATTAGCAATTTTTTAATAACCTTCCCGAGATGGGCCTCGACAATTCCAGAGTAGAGGTCTATAGATTATGGCATGGTGGTATGCACTATGAGGGGTAGGATCTTATATAGACAGGTTTGCCTTTCTAAATTATATTCAATCAATTGAATTAGTTTGAAATAGACTCCAGTGAAGTTCTAAAGATAGCTCATTGACATGATCAAAGGACACAATGCATTAAAGCTGAGTTTAGAATGTCATGTTAAATGGGTCTGAATACTGCGTGAAGGGGGTCTTCCTCATGAATCTGGTTGAGGGAATACAAATAGAATGCAAAGCAAATACAAAGTCATCAATACAAAGGGTGGCTACTTAGAAGAATCTACAATATGAAAGTAGTTTGATCGGTTTAACACAGTTGCCATTACTATGAAATGATATGGAATCATAGCGTCTTCACTATTATTCTATGATGTGGAAAATAGTAAAAATAAAGAAATATACTTGAATGAGGTGTCTAACCATGGGACTGGTATGTACATATTTTTCATGAATTTGGCACACATCTAGAAAGATGTTTTTGCTTTTTCATTATGGGTATTGTATGTAGTGACAAACATATTTAATTAAAATTAAGTCTGTAACATGTGAAGGGGTCTCAATACTTTCCAAATGCACTGTATTTCCAACACTGCCTGGTTGTTAGGACATCGGGAGTATTCTAATGAAAGACCGGCAACCCTGTTTCCCTGAGTGGGAATAGGCTGCTGTAATGTAATGGTCTTACCTCCATATCAAAATTATGCAACAAATCCCAATTACTGGAATTATCATCTTGAAACATCCTGAAAGTGTTCTGGATAGAAATTGGTTCCATAGACTGCAAGGGTTACACATTCTTCAACTACTCAGCTGCACATAACACACATGGTGGATGGCCTACAGAAACAAGTGAGAATTTGTGACTTTTCCACCATACTGCTGTTGAATGTCAGTCACTGATCCAGTTGCGAGTGTTTATGTAATATAGAAAAAATTAACACCACACAGGAATTCATAATTTAAATATTTATTTTCAAGACCAAACCAAAATGAATTTAACGATTGAAGCAAAGACTATCCAATATATACATTTGACAGCTCCTGGAAAGCTAAGTCAACACGGATTCCTTTATAAAGTTCAGATACAGAAATATAAAAAAAAAAATCTTCCCTCTGTAGCTATGTCATTTATGAGGAAATACAAAAATATGATCAAATGCCTTATTGCCTCCAAAAAACGTGAAACACTCTGGCAAAATGTATTGTTACCATTTAATGCATTTGATGATACGTGACCACAATTAAATAGAGAATATCACTACAATTCTTGTTTTAGGCACCGTTGGATGTTAAGTTGGCATACTTCCTCCCTTCCAAAAGGGGCAGTGTCACCACCACAACAAAGATGGCACCCTTTCATATTGTGTTTGAGCTTGGCTGATAAAATTCCCAAGAAAGCCTTTATTTGGGATTTGTTGAGAGATACACAAACTCCCCATGTAGAAAGCACTCAAGGACCAATGTTTTCAACATTAAACGTCCACAGCTACATTGCCATTTCACTTGAGCACTTGTCAAGTATTTTTGGTAGAGGGAGAGAATATTGTCTTTAAGACAGAGAAAAAGTACCCCATCTCCCTTGAGATCTACTCTAAAACAGGGAAATAACTAGCAAGCGTATTTAGAAAAAGCTCCACCCCCTTTTCAAAGTGTGTGCAGTGCATATTTCCTTCAGAAGTGGATCTCCCAAGGCTCCAACAGGACAGCCCTTACAGAGCTAAGATCCCATAAGATAGATATGATTTGTATCTCTTTTGGAATGAGAGAGCATGATACATCTTTTGCACAGCAAAGCCCCCCCCACTCCCCCTTTCCTATACAATCTGTCCAAATGCCTAAGCATGTGACCCCATTCCAACTGTCACCGTTCTGGGCCTTCTCCCCCCACTCACGGACTGCTCTCGGCAGAGGTACTGAACTCCTGAGGTTTGACTAGATTATGCGCTTCTCCAAACAGCAGTATTTTTTTTCAAATGCTACAAGTGACTTTATGAAGATGGTCAGCCAGAAATAAGAAACAAGTGCATTACACTAAACGCCTAAATATAGCTACATGAACATGTTTTTAGTAGCAATAAAAATAAACAACTCAAAATTCCCAAACTATCATTAATATCCGACTTATGTATACGTCTTATGCTCAGCAGAAGATTGATGTTATGTCCTTATATAGAGTTTCTTTTTTCTTTTCGCGCCAACTTAAAATAAAAACTAAAATAGTACTGACTACTATATAATGGTAAAACGCTCTGCTTTGGGCACCAGCTTGAGCCTACGTTTTAAAAAGGGGTTAAATAAAATTGCATAAACATTTCAACAAATATACACAGAAAAAAAATACAATGTTTTCCTTTTGGTTACAAGATCAGTGAGTGTGCACAGCAGGAGTCCTCCCCCTTTCCCTGCATCCGTTGGTCCTGGGGGAGCTGATCAGAGAGGCATGGAGGGTGGTAGGGAAAGGAATGGGGGATGATGAGGGGGGAAAGGCATAGAAGCTGATGATGCACTCTGGAGGCGGAGGTCTTCATCAAGCGTCTAAACCTGCCCTCCACATGCCACTAACTCACAGAAAATCTGATGGGGAAAGTTCAGGAAAACAAAATTGAAACCAACAGTTGATAGCCACCCCACCGCCCTTCTGTGATTCTGAAACATGATTGGGCAATCCCAAGTACTCAGTCCCACCCCTAATCTACATCACTAATCTAGTCCCCCTCCCCCACCGTAATCCTGTCCAGTCCAACTCACCTCTGGAACTTGTCGATGATCCGGCTGACCATGCGGTCTGTGACTCCGGGACAGATGTCGTCGGCCATGTGGAGGCTTTTCTCCAGCTCTTCCAGTGCCCCCTTCGTCTCTCCGCCTCGGTGCTGCAGCTTCAGCTGGGAGGGGAACAGACAGTATTTAGACTCCATCCTCAGGGGGATAGAAGAGTGCAGACGCAGGATTCTGCAATCCCTACCTCGGCGAAAATCGGCGCGATCAGTGTGGTCAAGCTGGCCGACTTCTTCAGGAGGTCTTGGTCCTGTAATCAGAAGGGAAACAACTTGTCGTATTTGCGCACTAATTGCTCAGCTAACAACATTCTTGGTTCCATTCTCCTCCAGCTCCGACCCGCTCGCGCTGACTCACCGTTCCGTTGGTCACCTTCTTTGGGTCTTTCTTCTTACGGACCGTAGTGAAGGACCAACCCGGTTGGGACGAGTCGTTCTCCTTGTTGCTGGATTCCCTGTAGATGGACAGACGCGAACGCACGAGACGGGATCATTCCCGGGCTTATCATCACCGTAGTTTAGATGGAACAAAGTTTCGAACGCTGCCTACTCACGAGTCAGAGTCATCCGAGCTGGAGTCCCCATCGTGTCCCTCCGCCTTCCAGCGCTTCAAGCGGTCTATCAGCTCAGTTAGGTAGGACGTCTTCTTGGCATTCTTCAATATGAACTTGTGCTTCAGAAGCTCTTTAGCAGTTGGCCTCTACGAACGGGGAAATGTGATACGGAATTAGAGCTGACCGGTACCAACTGTACGGACTACCATTTGATGATACCAAGCGAGACAAGAGCTGCAGGACAGCCAAATGAAGTGACCGGGCATCGTACTCACAAATGAAGGGTCTTTATTGAGGCAGGAGTCGATGAACTCTTTGAAAGGCCTGGTGAAGTCTCCGCTGAGTGTGGGCGGGGTGTTCTTTGGGATGAGGAAAAGGACTCGCATAGGGTGCATGTCTGAGTTGGGAGGCTCGCCTTTGGCCAGCTCGATGGCAGTGATGCCAAGTGACCAGATGTCCGCCTGGGTGAAAGAATGCCGGTGTCAGGGTGGAAAAAGACAAAGTCTACTACTGTTCTAGTCAGTCACATGGATGTTTCAGCTTCACCCAAACAAACCCATCCAAATTAGCAAAATTCTAACTTTCCAACATTCACAGGGAATTTGCCAATCCTGGTTACAAGATCAACGCAAGGAATCCTGGGCCCCCTAAAATAAATCTGTGCCCCTCACTGAGAGACACAATTATGATAAATGGGCCCTGCCAAGCCATTGGCCCCATGAATGAGACCCACCCTTCCCCCGTGCTAGCTACGGCATTGTACAGGATTCTCAGGAGGCTACTTCCATGGCAATAAAATCAAGAGTTAATGGTGGAATTTCTTTACGAGATTTGAAAGTTTTTTGTGTCTCTAATTTGATTGTTTCACTTTTCTGTAGGCCAATATTTAGGAAGAAACTAAAGAGAAAACATTCGGTTAGAGAATAGAAAGCTGGTAACCTTGGAGTCATAGGCAGACTGTTGGATGACCTCGGGGGCCATCCAAAAGGGCGTTCCCACAAACGTCTCCCGTTTGATCTGTGTGTCCGTGAGCTGACCTGCCACACCGAAATCTGCCAGCTTCACTTCGCCACATTCTGACAGGAGCACATTGGCCGCTAACAAACCGCACACACACACAAACACAACGTCAACATCAAGGAGTGAAATCAATACATAAGATACAACTGACTTAAGAGATTGAAGTAAAGCCTTCAAATCCTTAAGATATTACACACACACACACCTTTGATGTCCCTGTGAATCTTTCTCTCCGAATGAAGGTAATCCAGGCCCTTTAAGATCTCCTTCAGCATGGTGGCAATCTGAAACTCATCAAATGGACCTGCTCGCAGCTGGACACAAGACGCACAGAATGAATACATACACACGCCAACACAACAAAAATAAACACTCCTAGTGTTGTTGCTCTTACCAGGTCCAGAGCTGAGCCTCCACCAAGATATTCCATAATGATCCATAGCTTACTGCCCTATAAGCAGACAGACAAAAAAAAGAGAATACATTTTTTCAGAGCTACTAATGTTATACATATTTCAGTCATTTAGCAGACACTTATCCAAATCCATTAACAGGAGCAATTAGGGTTACGTGTCTTGCTCAAGAGCACCACGGCAGATTTCTTACCTTGGCAGCTTGGGATTTGAACTAACAACCTACTCTTACTGGCCCAACTAACCACCAAGCCATCTGCATTCCCCATGGCTGTGAATATATTATACCATGCAGAATCTCTCGTGTCCAATTAAACCCTATAATACATTTGCCAAACATGGGGGATTTCTATAAGTCTCCGCAGACATGTTCCTTATTTTACACTCATTTTGGATTACAATGTTTCAGTCATTGTTTCAAATCAACTGCATAATACAAAACAACTAAAATATATACTGCTCTGGAAAAAATTAAGAGACCACTGCACCTTTTCCTTTCCAAAAAGGTGAGAAACAGAGGGGTTAAAATGTTGAGACTACTGCAAATAGATAACGCTTCTGTAGCTCACTCACAACTTTGCTAATCAACTTTTTTTGGAAAAGAAAAGGAAAAGGTGCAGTGGTCTCAATTTTTTCCAGAGCTGTATATATAAAAAAGTAAACCAATCAAATGACTCTTTGGCTAGCTTCTGCACCCTGTCAATGCATGTTAACATTTCAACTGCCAAAGTAGGCATTTTGCAAAGGTTACAAACAAATATAACATTAGCAACTGCTCACACAATCGTCAAAATTATAAACAGTACATTTCAACCACAAAACATCGAGGCAAAGACAACATATATCTACGCTGTCCTGTGGGTGCTCGAAGATACACATGCGCACGCCGTGTCGAGTGTCCTGAAGGGGAATTTATAGAATGAACCCACAGCATTCAATGCCCTGTCCATGTTACAAAGAGCCTTAGGGATTTCACACTATTCTGCAGAAGGGTGAACGGTAGCACACTCAGAGTAACAGATGGGAAAAGATGAAAGGCGCGGCACCACGGCGCTCTCCGAAAACACTCTAAGGCCCCAGCAAATGACAACCGGGGTGAGTCACCCTCTCTTCAAGAAATACAGGTAGTGCAGCATAGCAGAAAGGGTTCATCTTTTGAGCGGCACTGTGTGGATCTATGGCAGGACTGAGACGGGGTGGATTCAAACCAACAGAAGTCAACACCTTTTAAACTGTTGTGTCTTTGTCTCAGAGTAGTGTAGGTTAAAGGCTAATGAGACGCATTGCTCGAGGTCTCCTAGTATGTAGTCAGGGTTACAACCTACCGAGCAACAGCTGCACGCTACGGTCTGTGGTTCAGGTATGTCATTTGATCCCCAGTAAGCTGGGTCTGTGTTACCTTGAGGTAGGAGCCGTAGTACTTGGTGACATAGGGGCTGTCGCACTGGGACAGCACGGTGATCTCCTGCTGGATGTCTTCGATCTCATCTTCAGCCTCTTCCAGATCAATGGTCTTAATGGCCACAACCTTCTGGGTGCGGTTGTCGATGCCTTTAAACACCTCGCCGAAGGAGCCCTTGCCAATACGCTCAAGCTTGGTAAACAGCTCCTCTGGGTCCGTCCGGCTGTTCTGAACATCCAGACAGAGAGACATAGGGTTACAGGGCTTAAAAGGCACTTTCTATTCCAGAACACCTAAAGCCAAAGGAGCTATTTGTCTCTGCGAAGCTCAGATTGTTAATTGAACGAACATGTCAATAGGCTTGCTTAAGTGTAATGGGCTTAATCAGAACGTTTGTTGCTACTTAATACTTTTAAATGGAGGAGGAAGGAAGCCAACCCCCTAACTCAGCGATCCCTAGGTTTTGTAACCTAGGGATCGCTTTTCTAAATATGGGGGGCCAACAATTCAGGCGGTGTGAGCTTGATTAGTGGTAAATTGTTAATGCATTTTACAAATACCTAAAAAGGTGCTACACACGGGATTTGTCCCTGATATGGAATTTCAGAGTAAAAAATTAGGGTACTTTTTAGATACATTAAACTTCCCCACCCCCCTGCTCCACACCATAGCACAAGTGTTGCTCTTTCTGTAGTCCATTAGTTTAAAATAGCCGGAACTCAAATGTAATTCACTGAAAACATACTTCACAGTAATTTAGGTTGGTCCTCAAACACTAATTAAGCAAGTTAAAAGTGAACTACATCAGACATGTTGCGTTCTTGAGTGCTACACAATACTTTTTACACATGAATGTTGATCCATCGTTACATCTTAACTGCTTGCACATGCCAAGTGGCCTCTGTGATGCCAGGCGTAAAAATAGAACTCTGTGGCAATTTGAATCAGCCGATGTGCTGTAAATCCCAGCGCTCCTTTTCACTCACTGGTTTTTATAAGCATTTTAACCCTACGTGGATCATGATGAGCTAGGTATGCTTCAAGATAACTAAAAAACAATTGTGGTCTCCTTGTATCTGTACATCAATCCTCAGAGTAGACAAAAATAATTTCCTAAAACATTCTAAGAAAATAAAACTACTATCCATATCCATCCATCCATATCTATATCCAAGGCTCATTGACACACATGGGGAGTGAGAGCTGGCCTGTGTGGTCTTATCCAGACGAGATTCTGTAGCTCACCTTGCTGAAAAAGGGAATACTGGTACTGATAGAAAGGTGTCAGAACACACAGTGCATTGTAGTTTGTTGTGTATGGGGCTGCGTAGCCACAGACCAGTCAGGGTGCCCATCCTGACACCTGTCCACTGCAGAAATGCCTTCAATGGGCATGTGAGCATCAGAACAGGAGCATGGAGCAATGGAAGGTGGCCTGGTCTGATGAATCACATGGATGGCCGGGTGTGTGCGTCGTTTGCCTGGAGAACACATGGCACCAGGATGCACTATGGGAAGGAGGCAAGCTGGTAGAGGAAGTATGATGCTTTGGGCAATGTTCTGCTGGGAAACCTTGGGTCCTGCCATTCATGTGGATGTTACTTTGACACGTACCACCTACCTAAGGATTGTCTTAGACTATGTGCACCCTTTCATGACAACGGTATTCCCTGATGGCATTGGCCTCTTTCAGCAGGATAATGCGCACTGCCACAAAGCAAAATGGTTCAGGAATGGTTTGAGGAACAAAACAACGAGTTCAACATGTTGACATGGCCTGCAAATTCCCCAGATCTCAATCCTATCGAGCATCTATGGGATGTGCTGGACAAACAAGTCCAATCCATGGAGGCCCCACCTTAAAGGACCTATAGGATCTGCTGCTAACATCTTGGTGCCAGATACCACAGCACACTTTCTGAGGTCTAGTGGAGTCCATGCCTCAATGCGTTAGGGCTGTTTTGGCAGCAAAAATGGGGACCTACACAATACTAGGCTGGAAGTCATAATGTTATGGCTGATCGAGATATATCTCGAAATGGGCAATATAATGTTTTATCTCCAGGTATATTCTGGTAACAGCAAGTGTTCATTCATGTATTTCTAATATATATTCCTAAATGAATTGCTTATAGTCTATGTTTTCATGTTCTTCTTCACCCCATTTTGTTCATTATTATAGTCGCTACAATGGAATTGATCCACCCTAAACTTTCTTCCATCATCTCAATTGAACTCTGTCGCTGTTTAAAAATCCCTAATGGCCTCACGGAGACTTCCCTAAGCATTTTCCTTCCTGTCCTGCAGCTCAGTTCGGAAAGAATGTTCTTTGATGTATCTGGGTGGGTAAATACATCATCCACAGCCCGAATTCTAACCTGACCTTGTTTAAAAGATTTGGTATGGTTACTCATCTACCAATTAGTGAGACTTGCAAAAAATTCTTCCAGGTCTTTCAGGTGTCAGGGGGACAGAAAAAGAGGTAGTCATTTAAAAATAATCGAAATCCCTATTATTTCTGTATTAGAAAATGTAACTGACTCCTGATGTAATTCAGGTTTGCCTCAAGAAAGTAAACTTATTCGACAACAGTTTCAGTTACTCGTTTTTCATTAATATTTGTAGAATTTTGTTGCTGTACATAGAACAAACAAAAATATACACTTTAAAATGTAAATTACAATTTGGATTACAACAACATGTAAAAACAAATATTTGAGTACTTGTTCTATACATTGTGCTGGATTAGCTTTAAAGAGAAAACTGATCAGCTCTCTCTAATAAAAGAAAGTCTAGATGTTGATCTAAAAAAAATTGCCTTCCCAAACTGAAAATGCTGGAATGTAGCATGTCCCTACACAACTACATCTCCCAAGGGATCCCGTTGGACCCAAATAAAAAAAATCCACTGTATTCTGTTTAAGTTTAATATAGCATACAAGCCAATTACAGCAACTGTGGCCTCAACAGAGAGGGGAAGCTCATATGTTTTATAAACATTATGATACTATTAAAACAGTACCTTTACTGTCATGAGAGAAAGGTTCCACTTGGCGCAGTGGTTCTCAAACCTCTCCACAGGCACCCAATACATCCCATAGCTTAACTGAAACCCTGAACTAGCACAGCAGATTCACTAATCAAGGGCTTGAGATTTACTGGACAAGTTACATCAGGGGTGCTAGCTCAGGAGTTGTTTGAATACCAAGACTGGCTGGGCGACACAGAGGACAGAATTGAGAACCACTGCTTCAAGTCAATATATTCATCTGAATTAAGGGTGGAAGAAATCCAGTGGCACCCGCCTTGATCTCTCCCTGCCCTGACTATTTATAACCCTGTCTGGGAGGGTGGACAGATGACTTCCTTGTTAGTCTCTACCTATGGGCATGTGATGGTGCAGTGTGACAGCAGCTTTAGTGTCTGGGCAGAACCTGGCTCATGGCGTCAGAGAACCAGAGCAGCGATAGGAAGCCGTATCCTGACATGCCTCACCAGGGAGCTAGAACGGTCTGACTCAGGGAAACCTAAAAATAATGGCTAATGCAGAGACTGCCAAGGCCAGGACCTTTATGAGTTTGTTTCTGCATTCAGGGACAGACAAAACTAGATCATTTAGCAGAAATGTTTAAAAAAAATAACATACGCCCATCTGCATATTGGGGAGGGAAAATGTAGCATGCTAAATACTGAACTTAAATCAACTTCAGGAAGATGCAATCCTGTGGAGCAGTTTTTAATTTCCACACACTGCCTTCCTCAGACTGTATTTCTAATAACCATTTTGTTGCAAAAAAATATATATTGCGAAATGTTTTGCAACAGAAAACCATTTACTCCAAAACAAGGAAACGTTGCAGGAAACTGCAATGAAAATGACTGTTATTATTGGACAAATTCAGGTAGTTCCCTCCCTGTTTCTTAAGTTCCCTCTGATTTAGCAATAAAAAGGTAAATGGTTTCCTTTCAAGATGTAATGAATACACTCCAAGTGTTAGTCTACCTACAGGAAACAAGAAGTGAGACATTGAGTGTCATTAATATTTCCACTCCGGCAACCTCTGGAAGCTGTCAAAACAACACATCACTGAGACAATGCAACTAGTCATTGTCGGCTGCATCATACAATTCTGGAATAATACAACATACACATTAATTATTCAAGTAGAACAATATTTGTTGAAGTCTTTCCCAATCACAACAACCCAAAATGTAAGCAAATTTCACTTCAATACATTTATTTTTTATAAATAACACAGATCTTAAACTTTTACAAGTATTTTTTTTAACATAATGGTCAGTCAATCTTTGCATCAATACCCCTATTTGAATAAGAGAGTGGTTACATTTCTCCCCCAGCCCAGCCTCTAAGCTTTTCACCCAAACCCGGCCTGGGAAAACACTTTATTATTTCAATTACTGATTGCCACAATGGATTGTGGCCTGATTTAACGTCAGACTTTGAACTCCAGGTAGGCCTAATATTTAACTATATGTGGATAACCTAGAGTTAGGAATTCATTTTCCAGGGCAATGAAGCATGGTAAACAAACATGACATTACTAAAGCCCCTGTAAAATGACTAACATCAGCCACCTATTAATGTAACATTCCTGCCATTGCACAATACAGTTTGAGTTCTGCAAACTAGCCGACAAGCCCATGTAACGAGCATTTTAGAACATGGCATGGAAATCTGAGCTGCAGAGAAGACATTTCTTAATATAATACATTTCACTTGCCTTTTCCAATAGTTTGGATTTCAGACTTGAAATAATGTAGCTAGCCTGAAGTGAAGTAGGAAACACCCTCAGGCCTGTAGTTACCAAGCAAAGACGCTTTTACCATCTCACATTTCACGGTTAGGATCATACCTCGTAAGTATTCACATTAAACAATCTTCCCTATTTTCAGAACATCCATAACGGTGTGAAAACGTTATTGCACTAAAAAACATAAAGCCATATCAGATTAAAGGCTGTAAACGGAGTTGCAGTTGCAGCTATCGGTATTATCTTAGGCCTAATTCAAATCCAGAGACCGTTGACCATATGGCTGTCTAAACAATACAGAATACCATTAACCAAGCAAGAGATACGCAAGACAGGCATTTACAGGAGACCACCTGTGCCTTATCTAACGTTACTAACCAGAAACTAACCTTACTAATTCGCTACAGTACAAGAGTAGTAGGCTAGAAAACGTTTTCTTAACTTAGGATTTTTTGCATCTACAAAACTTGAAAGTAAAAACCATGTTTATGTTTTCTCTTTAACCAACAAGCTACAGCAGTACTAAACTTGTTTGACAAATGTATGTCTTTACAAAACAAGCCTACCGATAGGATGGATTAGTAGTAAACACGACCTAACTAACGTTAAAATAACCGCAGTACTTTCACCTGTTACACAACGTCAGATGTGTCATACCTTCATTTGAACAGACGGTAGTTGGCTGGTAGCTACATATTACCGGAGTTTTAGCTAACATCACCTCTGATAGTCATGCCCTCTAAAACCTCAAACAAGCCACCGACCGTGAGTACAGGTCAGATATAGCTACTGAACTAAATAAACTAGTTAGTTACAGTAGAATATAATTGTAACGTTGTCTTATAAGCTTAACACACGTAGCAAGCTGCCTGGCAGTTAACTGAAACAATAGCTGCAGTAAACTTGTTTTCTTAAGTAGATGGCTACATGAAGTATTGTTGATGGAAAAAGTTCGAGGCCTTCACTTACCTGCATCCCAGGCACTTGCACCGCAACCGGTGACTGGGCCATCTTCCGCATCCAAAGGAATAGCTAGGCTAACTAAATGCCAGCCAATTATCTTATGGTTTTAGCTAGCTAGACTAACGCGTTGGCTAGCTAGCTAACTAACGTCAATTGACGTAGTTGTAGCTATGTATATTATTCGGTGACCTAACGGCAATAATCTGTTTCCCTTGAAAAACAAACGTTTTATAACGTCGTAAATGTATACAGTAGCTAACGTTAGAAGTTAGCTAGCTAATATCAGTTAGCTACACAGCTAACCTAAAACGCTAGGCTTGCTAGCCAACTACAGTACTTCAAAACAACAGGCGACTCTTTCATTCCATGACATCGATCTTGATGTTTTTACAAATAATTTACAGCTGTAAAAAACTGTCTTCGCTGTTACCACAGTCAATCATCGACAAATGTAGCTAATAAAAATGTATTCCAAAAGTGCGAGCAGTCGACGACTTGTTGTCAAACCTTAGTTGATGTGGCTGGCTAAAGTTATCAGCGGTAGGGTGGAGCCGAGTACTGTATAGACTACAGACACTTGCGTCACTGCTTTTTGCTGCTTTTGCCACCTTGCCGTTCTAGCTTGACTGGGTTGTGTGAGAGACTTGCTGCCATTCCCGTTTCTATAGGACAAACCCCTTAACTATATACCACACAATATAAAACACATTAAGATTCAGTTCTCAACAAAATATCTCAGTCCACTTTTATTCTTTTGGGTAGACAGTTTTATAGCACAAAACATCTATATGCTTCTATACATTTTGTGGACATTTACTAACATTAAAATATAAAAAGTACATATTCTCAGTAATTAAGTCATATTGAAGACCAGTCAAACGTTTGGACACCTATTCACTTGAATTGGTGTTTCCAAACTTTTGACTGGTACTGTATTTAACCAACCCACAGCGAAACAGCAGAAATTTTTTTCTGCTTGTAAAGTGTTTTTCACCACATACTCTTGTCATGTAGTCTCCACACACAAAGCTGCATGACACCAGCTGCTTTCCCCCTCAATTCCAAAACACTTGTCCTGTTTGTCTTCAGTATTGACAACAGCCCTATATTGCAGGGCTGTATACAGACAAACCGGAGCAAACCAGTCTGCGGAATTCCCAAGTGCAGTTTTGAATCCTTGACTGCAATGCCAAGGTCTTCATGCAGCCTAGACGACCACTGGCATTGTTCTGGGCCATATTCAAAAGGTCCATTTGGCAGTTGCATGTGAAGAGGCGGTGAGGACAGAACACTCCAATCAAAACGTAGTCCCTGGCGTGTCTATTTGGCCAACACTTTGCCAATGTCGGCTGCCTCGCTCTTTTCCTGTGCATATTGACCTTGCGCTTGCCTTTTTAAAAGCAGTGGGAGACTAGTGTGTACTTCCTTGAGACAAAATGTCCACCATTCTCTGATTTCATCAGTAGCTACTTTCATGACCTGTCAGGATGTACAAGTTGCTTAAGGCAGATGGATTGTCCGTGGGAGTACTCTGCAAGATGATATCCCTGAGGAATAAAAGCAAATGTTAACGTGTGAAATTTTCTTTTTCGGCTGAAATAATGTAACTGAAATGTTTTGCCATCGCTTATCTATCAAATTCTCGTATTTGATATACATGCCTTGAGGTTCCCAAGACTCTGAATATTCGACTTTCATCTGTGATCTCTTGTGTGACCTATGCAAAAATCCAAAAATGTTACACTGTAATTCTGCTATTAATTGCGGATTGGATGATAAAGTTTGACAATAATGAAAAGCTAAACTAATTCCATGTTCTGCATTACCTCATCATTATGCAGGCTTATCCCTTTAAGTCCATGCTTCCAGAAGGCCAGCACACTGTCCTGCAAACAAACTGCAAAAGAGCAACTCAGTCAACTCCAGTCGTACAACACCAGGTTAAATGATTACAACATATCCATACCGATAGTCTCAATGGGGAAGTCAAATGTCAACTTTGAGGTCATCCCTTGGGTTGGGTTGCCGTCCATGTTCACAATTTTTAAAGAGTCTGCAAAAGTAGAACGGTCCGATTCAACCTTGCTTTTACCGCTCTAAATAGAATAACAGCACATTCAAAGTTCCTCACCAAATTAAACTTAAGGCTGAGCATTGAAAAAAACAAAGGTACTCACTTTCAAAAGTAATAAGGACCGTGTCTCTGTCCAGCTGTGTCACCTGAATTACCTTCATAGATTGATGACCTGTGAAAATATAACATAAACCGTAAACTCTCCCAGTCAGTCTATACCTACATCAAATGAAACAACTTAAAACATCCAAATATGTATTGTGGAACGGTGTACGAGTAATTGCATCTGTCCACCTGCAGTACCCGACTTGGCTCCGGGTGTGTCATTCAGGTGGATGATGTCAAAGTGCACACTCTCAGAGTCATTGACTGGGACCCGTGGCCCGCTCACCCCCACACACAGCTGTGGCAGCTCGTCTGTCTCCAGGACAAGCAGCTCAAAGATGGGCAGAGTTTCTGGGAGACTTATGGCTATGTTCTGCGAGGGAGAGGACAGAAGGGACATTGAACGGAATGCATCTATGGAATTGCTTTTCTATTTGAAAAATATGAAAAATAATGCTAACAATGTAGGCCTTTGGAAATAGGTTGGGAGCACACCTTGAGTTTCATGAACTTTTGAAGAGGCTCATACCAGAGAAGTAGGACAAGTCCAGTTGGTACAACCGCACACAAAAATGTGCTGTCAGTGTACGGGTTTCGCACTGATGCGCATTTGGTAGAAGAGAGAATGGAAGAGAAAGCAATGTAAACTGGGCTATAACGACTGTGCAGTGCAACCACTGTAGCCTAAAGAACATGTTCCTCACCAACACTACAGCGTCGACAGCCTTTGGTATCTGATATCTTTCCAGACACCGAGAACTTTCTGCAAACAGAGAACACATTACCAATACATTTTTCCCAGGAGAATCTCTTCCTTTCTTATGTTAATACCAGTATTTGTCACTGCAGTCTGTCAGCGAATGGGTTGTCTCTACCTGGAATTGATCCTCTCTGTGAGGCGGTGGGTGTTCATGGACAGGTGGCCCTGCCTCTTCTGTCTGCGCTGGTCAAAAAGGGTGGTCAGCCGCTGGGAGCACAGCTGGGATGATTTCCCTGAAGAACATGAGTCAAACTTTAATGATGAAGCACATTCCCCTGAAGGCATTCCTTCTAACTTAACAAGCAACAAATAAAAAAAGTAGAAGCAGAATGATTCAAAGGCAGCTAACACACACAACTGGCTAGGAAAAAAGGTTTTTGGTATTTTGTCATTGGTGGTTTTGTGAGTGATGCCTAGGGCCCTACCTGAGATAGACATTAGCACGTTGTTCATGACATACAGCCAGCTGCACCTCTGAGGTAACAACTGGAAAACAGAAAAGCTCTTTAAACATGGACTGATATGACAAGTGATTGTACAAATGGGTGTTAACATGATATTACCTTCTCCATGGTGTCCTCATGGAGCTCGTTGAGGTTGAGGGTGTAAATGCCCTCCTCTGTCCCCAGGATTAGGTGCTGATCTGGGGGAGGACAGTCAGACCAATTTCCCTAAGATCTGATTGGTTTGACATACGATCAATTTACGTTTTATTTTGCATTTAGAATGGGTGATTACCTTTAGTTGCAGGCAAGACCCAGGTGACAGCACAGTGGATCTTTAATGGACAGCCGTTAAACACCTTGGAAAAACATGCCCCCATCTGAAAAAGATTGTCTGGGTCAATGTGCATCATTTCGATGCATTACTTTCATTTTGGTGGCTACAGATCCCATCCTGTTGACTTACATGGACTTTGGGCGTACGCGGAAGTCCATGGCAATCACCTCTCTGAGAACAAAAAACAACTCTGAATAGTCTGTCACCGTGTGTGCACAGCAGAAGCACTTAACAAGGGTGTCACCCAGTTGGCTGACAGTGACTCACAGAGTCCTCAGGTTTCCTACTGAGCGTGCTCCATGGTGGAGAGCGTGGAGAAGGTGGAGACTGTCTGTCTGATAGGGTGCCCTCTGCTGGAACACACAGACAGTACAGTGTCTCCAGATTTGTATTGGACAGAGCAAGAAAAATGTTAAAGTTCACAAACAATAAATAGATGCACCCTTAAAAGAAAAAGGAAAACAATCATACAAACAGGGGTATGTGCCTTCAAGGATAACTATAAAAATGTTTCCCTTATTTCACCCGGCAGCATAGACCGTTTTACGGTTTCTTGTGTGGTCTGGATGTGATGCAGAAGTGGCTGCCATACCTTCAGACGGAAAGGGGAGTGTGGAGTCAGAGCAGATGCTAGAGTTGAAGAGAGATTGTTCAGCCATCTCTGTGAATGGAGGTATGACAGTTGCAGGAGGGAAGTCACAGTTGGCAGTTGATTTAATTGGGCCAGTGGACTGTGCGGACAGGGGGGAAGAATTCCTAGGTGACATATTTCTCCTCACGGTGCCACATTTATCCATATCCTCATCTTCAGAAGAGTGCTGCAACAGATCAACACAAACAATGGTGGGGTTCAAAAACAGTGTTGAGCGTCTGACAGGCCAAAACAATAAAGGCTGTAGTTTTCCCTCACCTCAGCAGAGGGCGCTCTCTTTATGGTTAAACTCCTGCAACACACATCAAACAAAAAGTGATCCTCTATGTTATGGTAATTTAACAAGATGTGGTGTAGATGTGGAGTAGTGGTTAACTTTTGTTTTAACACTTTGTTGCGTTAGTTTTTCGCAGATACAGTTGGTAGGTAATTGAGGCAGAGAAGTGTCAAAGAAGACAGCTGGATGGTTTTACAAACTCACCTTTCAAGTAATGCTTCTTCAACACATTCCAGTAGACTTCTGTACCGCAAATGTGAGTAAAAACAGTTAACTCATTCGTGACTTATTGGATCCAACTGGATTTAAGATTAGAAGTGGTAGAAATCAGAGCTTACGGGGAGTTCTTCTGGTCATCTGTAATGCTCCACTCGTCATATGAAACCTGTAGGGGATCAGTGTTCACATATAACAGTTTGACGAAAAAAGGGAAAGTTTGTCAATTCTGAACATTAGGTTTGCATAACAGTGTTTAGATGCAGATGATAGTCTGCTCACCGGCTCAGCAGAAGGCTCAGTCTCCTTCCTCATGGGAGGGCCAAATTTAAGCTGCCCAACTGGAAAAAAACATTCAATTGCCACGTAAATCGTTTGCTAAGAAAAATACGAGATAACAAACAAACCAAAAACGCACGCTCGTTTCCACACTAGTCTCTTTCATTTTTCATTTCTATTGTCCGCTACATCTTGGTGCCAGTGACCGTCCAGTTGTGACCATCTGACCCAGGCTGTCGTAAGACTACTTCCAAATTTAACCGACGGCTCATCAGTAACTGCAGAATAATGAGGAGACAGCTGTGGATGCTCACATTGTTCTTCGGATGGAGTCCTGTAGGCCGTCGGGTGTTTCCCTAAAGACTGGATCTTATCAGGGAAGGCACTGCACGTCTGCAACCAACGAAACACAGTTGTATAGAGACTATTAGTGAATGACCAGGCATCATGCAGCACCAAGTCATCACATAACATTTGCGGAGCGGGTGAAGGAGCTCACGTCAAGATCACTCTCGTCCATAGCCTGCGCTTTGTGCAGATCCGGGTTGCTGGCTACGTCCAGCAGATCAATGAACAGGGTCCTGGTCAGCAGCTGGCTCACAAAGGAGTGCTGAGGAGAAAACAACGACGTGGGGAGAGTCAACTAAGGACGACTTCTGAGGACATTCATTCAACCGGTTGTTTTCAGCTTTGATTGATTTCCTGGCTCTCTTCGAAAACACCGAAGTCATTTAGGTAGTACCTCTAAAAGTTTTTCCGCTGTGGGCCGCTTTCGAGGGTTCTTGGTCAGGCATATCTTCACAAAGTTGTGAAAGTCAGCTGACCTAAACGGGTGACAAGCCTGAGATATTAGGAGCTCAGACATAGTTATGGAGCTCCCTTGGTGTTAGAATTGTTAAGTAACCTTTACCATTTGGTCTTCTCCTTCAGTTTTGGGGGCTGGTAGTTGCTCTTTGACATCACCATCAAGGCCCTGAAAAAGAAGAAACGAAGAAGAAGCAAACTGTCATGCGCTTGTGACCTAGAGCAGTCTGGCGGTGCACATGTGCAATTGCAGCGCAGATTTCCAGACCACTGCTATTTCAGATATTTCCTGTCAAACAAAGCATGAGAAAGCCTGAAACAATCTGTAAAAACCGAATGAATTTAAAGACTAGCACAACATAATGCTGTGAAAAGAAATCAGCCAAACGTTAATATCCCCAAATAAAAAAAGATTTGACTTCCAACCTTGTTACTACACAACCTGTGTAATAGTAGCTGAGACGTCCCAGCAGCTGTGCCCTCACCTCATGGGGTGCAGGTCAAACATGGGCGGCTGAAGCTCTGCCAGCTCGATGGCCGTGATGCCAACTGCCCAGATGTCGCACAGCTGGTTGTACCCGCCTTTTTTCTCCACAGCTGCCACCTCTGGTGCCATCCTACAAGATCAAAGGTGCCCATGGATAACTATTCTAGTCAATGATCATGGCCTAGTTTTAGCCAAACATCTGCGGGTTACTACAGTAAACCAAGATCATGGGTCTTGTGATTCTAACCATATGCTGGGTCACCCGGTAACACAGCTCAACAATCTAAATGTTTGGAAGATTCGAAGAGAGGTTTGGGAAGCCCTGATTTCAGTCACTCACCAATAAGGCGTGCCTATGAAGGATTTCCTCTTAGCAACTGAGGCGTTGATCTCGGCTGCAACGCCAAAATCCGCTGGAGAGAAGCGATGACGTTAGATAGGTGGAGAAAAAGTGTTTTAGTATCTAGAACATGAGGGACCAGGGGAGTGGCAGAGAGGATGTGGTATTGAGTGACAATGTGAGGGTGGTGGACAGTTACTGACCCAGTTTAATATCTCCCCGCTCTGTCAGGAGAATGTTGGCTCCCTGTGAAGAATGCACAATGACACAATGAGATTACCATGTCAAGCTGAAAAGTAAGGACAGTCTTTAACTCTACATTTTATTGTGTTACAATGTGAAATCAAAATTGATTTTATTATGAGTTTTGCCACCAATCAAATGAAATATAAAATTATCAAATTGTCCTAATCAAATATTGTTTCGTATTTCATGATGTAACACAATCATTTTTGGGTTTATGTTGTTTATGTTTTATAGCCAACAGTTTTGGATGCTACCTTGATGTCTCTGTGCATTTTTCCAGTCTCATGCAAGTGACGCAGTCCCTAAACACAGAAGACCCAACGACAGTGGTATCTCAGAATGACAGTTGAGCAGAAGTTGACACATTTACAATGTAAATAATGGTACGTTCAAAAGGAATGTTTCACAATACAAAATGGATGCATGGACGACATTCATTCTTACCTGTAGTATTTCCCTGCACACATATGCAATCTGCCTCTCATTCAGGGGACCAGTAACTATGAAAACATGCTGTTATACTTAAATCCGTCAGACCAGCATACAACAAAGACTATGAGGCACAGTTACCAAAGGATGTTGCTATTAATGTTACATACATTGTTGGACAGTAACTGGTTGAATCATTGTTAGAAAAGCTGCATAAAGCTGTTAATACACACATCACATGTCAAAATCAAGGCACGCAGGTACAAGCCCATTCATGAGGGCCATTGATGGTTTAAAAAAAATGTCAATTATAATATTATAAAAATTCATTTTCTGGGAGGACAGAGTCTGTCTGATGTTAGAATGGCAAAAATGTATTAGTCCAATTCACATTTTCCACGTTGATAGTCAGGGAGCATAGACATTCCCTAAGATGTTTGACGGTTAGCAAATAGCGTAAAGACTGGCCTGCGGGGGAAAGGCAGCCCAGATATTTTGGCAGCCCAGATATTCAGCACACTTGTTATCAAGGTGGGGTTTTAGGGAAACAACACATTTTCCAACTGTACCATGATAAATGTCCTGCAGGGAACCTCCTCCACAGTACTCCATGCAGATCCACAGCTTATTATTTCTGTCAAAGGAAATATGCCTTTAACCCAACATATTATGATTCACATCAAGTTCAAACAGAACGTTTGATTGCAGGACCAAACCTGAGGTAGCTGCCGAAATAGGACACAATGTTCTTGTGAGTGCATTCCTTAATCATAGTGATCTCCTGTTGGATAGATGAGATATCTTCACCTGAAGAGCGAGACAAGAAAACTCAAATTTATATTCAGCAATACTTACTTTATTTTTTAACACAATCATACTTTGGGATGAATATCCTACCTGGATCTAGTTTTACAACTTTGATTGCAGTTATCACTGATGTCTTCAGGTTTCGTGCCTACAGAGAAGAGAGTTGAAACAAGTTGTTTTTCTTGGTCATTTGACACACTGATTTCACTTCTTCCAGTGAAGGTTACAGTCCGAAGGCATTATACATGTGGTGTGTGTGGAATGTGGTGTGACAGGCTCTCAGTTCCGCAAAAAAGTAATAATAATAATAATAATAATAGGTGTACAGTAGAGTGCTTGTACCTGTTTAGTTTTTTTGTATCCCCATTTGCTATTGCTAAATAATGCAGCTACTGGGCTTCACATAAAACAGAAAATACACAAGTATGAGAACTGGTGTGCTTCTTATTCCTCTCATGGACGTATCAGATCAATACAGTTAAAACTGTGGAATGCAGATATTGGGGGGTTTTGACAGACATTCAGACATTCAGTACCAGTCAACGGTTTGGACACACCTACTCATTCCATGGTATTTCTTTAGTTTTACAATTCTACACATTGTAGAGTAATAGTGAAGACATCAAAACTATTAAATAACACATATGTTATGTCATGTAGTAACCAAAAAAGTTGTTCAACAAATTAAAATACATCTATATTTTAGATTCTTCAAAGCAGCCTCCCCTTGCCTTGATGACAGATTTTCACACTCTTGGCTTCCTCTCAACCAGCTCCAAGAGGTTGTTTAGATGTCTTCACTATTATTCTAGATTATGGAATATAGTAAAATTAAAGAAATACCCTGGAAGGAGTAGGGGTGTCCAACATTTTGAATGATAATATATGTACACAAGTAGTCCAAAAAACTAATCTCTTTATAAAACATTCTGTCTGGAGTCTGGACATGTCTTGGCTGGTGCTTCCAGGTGCGTTTTAGCAAATGAAGAGTTTACATTCAAGCAACGTGGATCAGAAGGGCCCCCAGGTCATGCAGCAAGACAATAACCTTAAACAAACAAGTCTACATAAGAGGAGCTTAAAGTTAATCAATTCAGCTGTTCGAAATCAGTTAAAGCGGTCCATTAAGGACAATAAATCTTCTGCAGTCACCAGTCAAGTGATTGAGACACTGAAAAAATGTTTCATTGGAATCAATACAAAAATCTGAAAGGCTTCACACTCTGGATAAAACTCTGGTATGGTCCTATATTGATTAGTGTCAAGTAATATGATGAGTTGAAACACAAGACCCTTCAAACTAAAGCAGCCCCTCCTCTGTACCCAAAACAAAAACAGAAGAATAATATGCCTAAGTCACTTATTTACAGAGCCATTGCATCGTGGAACGTTTTGAAATGGCATAGTCAATGGCCACACCAAATGTATATGTTACAAAACCTGAGTGATAAGTGGAAGGACAATCATGAAACAGACACAATGCATCTATTACCAGGCAAAGAAGCGAAAGACTAAGCAAAAACTTATGATGCCCTTGTAAGTCACCAGTAGAGTGAATGGCCACCCAAAAAGAAGATATCAAGCAGGACTCATCACTTCCTGTTTTGTTCCTGTAGTAAAATACTTCCTGTGATGAAAGTCATGCAAAAGCAATACAGAACAGTGACATACTAAACAAAAATGTGGGTTTTGTTTTTGCTTATTTCAGCTCAAAATCTCTTTTCAATACAGGACCTGGTCACCAAAATATGCCCTGAAGGTATAATAATTGATAGTTTTTCTTTTAAATTAGAAAACGGTATGCCTATATGTTTTTAAGAGAGTGTAATCCCTGCGGAAAAAATAAAAATGGGTTAATGAAAGGTGACATGGGTGCGTATTCAACCGGTACATAAGCACATTTTGACTTTTCAGAATTAAACGTTTGTGAGCAGATTATTAACTTTGTTGACAACGACTGCGTGTATGGTGTGATTTGAAAGAATTACATCTTATATTTGCAGGCATTTCCACGTATCACGCTTTTAGGGTGCACGGGCGTATAGTAGGTTTCACACGGATTTGACAATTACATCTTCCTTTCTCAACTCATTTTCGGTTTCCGGTTACCAACTAAACCTTCAACCCACCCTCTCACCTAACCACAAACTCAAGCATTATATTTTTCTCTAACGAATATTAATGTAATCAAATTACTTGATTTGGTGTTCGTGGTCTTTTTAACACATTATAACAAGGAATAAGTAAAGGCGTTATCAACATTACCTTACTCTAGTTAATTTTAAATGAGCCTTTGAGATAGTAAGTAAAAATGTGAAAGACACTTGTAAAAGAGACGACGAAGCCCATCCTCCACCACGCACACTGAAGATGGGGGAAACAGGCAATCACTTATTAAGCTACATAAAAATCTGAAAAAAACTGATAAATAACAATATTGTAGCACTGTTACATTTAAAACACAACATTATATTATAAATGTTTCCTGCAACACACGTCACTGAACAGACGACATACTAAATATCCATCTATGCAAACAGGTGGCGTCAGGTATTCTAATAGTCAAGCAAAACAATAACAATTCGTGGGCTAGGTGGCTGGTCTCCGGAGACCATAGGACAGGATATACATTTGAGCATGTAACATAGTGAAAGTAAAATACCTTGAATACATCTCCGTATGTACCACTGCCGATTCGGTGAAGCAACTCGTAGTCATCCAAAGGATTTGAGTAGGAGACTCCAATTGCCTCCATCGCAACAATGTTTGCCTCAACTCTCACAGTACAGGCACTAAAGATACGTTCCTATCTGTACTTCCTCTGCAACGAACCATCAGATGCAAAAGGCCAAATAAAAATGGCAGCTTTACAGCCTTTTGATGCTCAGTGAACAGAAGCATACCAGTGTCATTTTGTTAGGCATTCTTGTTGCTCCTTAATGAAGAACCAAATCTGCAGGTTTTTCAGTTAGTAATCAGACCCCATTCCGGTTACAGGTCAAATTACAATATTGTAATTTTTCTTTCAATTTCATGAAAAACATCATTGTCATAGCTAATCCCGCATCTCGCAAACTGTCACCAATCTCACTCTCCCTCTCTTCCGCACGCACGCACGCACGCACGCACGCACGCACGCACGCACTTGATTGACAAATGTATCAATTGTTAATTGACTTGGGGATTACATATGTTACTAAATGGATCCCAATATAGCGAAATTACTTAGAAAAAATACATTATAGTTTATAGAAGGATAAATTACCCAACTCAATTTACAAATATGCGGTATTATATCGTGATGCAAACGAAAGACCACACCTTATAATAGCTTGGTGAAGACACGCCCCTCGTTGTGCTCTGAAACATTTTCAACGCGTAAAACGGGCTACAGGACACCGCTTAGTATCACTCAATAAAACAGAAATAATAGAGAATTTTGAGGACGCTGAACAGAGCATACTTTAATTGATTAAGCTTATTTTGGTGTCTCATAGAATTCGTCACAAAAATGGCAGATCCGGCGACACAATCTGCCCAGATATCGTCTTCTCTGAGCGCCTCAACAAAAGAATCCACATATTCCGGTAGGAAATCATTTTTAAACGATGTTATTTGCAAACATTATTAAGGTAAAAGTTGAAGTCCGTGCCCGCCTTGTACGCAGTGCGTTTTAACATTTCATGGCTACGACGGCATGCGGGATTTGATGGTGAGCAACGCCAAAGGTATGACAGCTACAGTTAGCTAGCTAATGTTAAAGGTTTCAACACACGTTGGAAAACTACTGTACTATAAGACCAATATCGAACCGCACAATAGGGTATTGAACTAACGCAACAGCCCCCGAAGAACATTTATAGTACATTGCCCATAAATTCTAAGGTACAACAGCGTTTATTAATTGGCTAGGCCTGGATACACCGTAAAGGCCAGCACAAGCTAGCTGAAGTGTTCAGGTACTGTAGTAATATAGCAAACGACATGGCTAGCTAGGTTATTCGAGTACTGCCATCCCACAAGACATATCGTTTGTTAACTCGGCTGATCTGACCACATTGTTGACGTAAGTTATTTATTGAATTTACAAAAACTTGCAATCTACGGTTATCTTATTAAACTAATGAGCTACTCTTACCTGTGCTATATAAACAAACTTCGCTCAAAATACTACTTGCTAACGTAACTAAACCATTGCTCGTGCAATCTCCAGTCCAGAGCCATTTTATCTAGGATGGGCATCTCCTGTATTTGAGGGGGTATGAACAAAGTTGCATAGTCACTATACAACGTTGTTCATACTCCCTCAGATACCGGAGATGCCCATTCTATATAAAATGGCTCTGGACTAGAGATTGCACGAGCAATTGTTTTAATAACCATCTTGCCAATTAGTGGGATGGGATAATTTAAGCCAAACGCATGACTTCGATATTTGGTGTGAATGTCACTCATGTAGCTAGTTTCCTTTCTAAACAAGCGTTCTTTAAAGGTGTTGATTCAAAACAGAAATTTAGCTGTCACCATAATTAACAACTTGACACCAGAATAGAAAACATATGCCATCAAATTACAGTTTTCAGACAAACCATTTGCCATTCGGTTTGATCACCTATATGCCGAGGTCAGTTAGAATAGAAACAAACATAAGCTCAGAAGGCCAAATCAGCTCTTTTTCAGGAGTGACTATTTACTGATGCTTTGAAATGACAAAATAATGAACCACTTTGGATTGTTCCAGTTTCCTCAAGTGTTTTAAGGAGTTGCACATGACTTCTATTCTGTGATTTGTAACCCTGAAAAAATTTATTTCACGTGATCTGAACCCTGTTGTGACATGGATAATCCTTATAGCCACTTCTTACTCAACTGGAGTGAACTGGTGGAACTGCATGTTGACGAAACTGCATGGTCAAGGGGTTTTACAGCTACTGTAAGCTCACAGGCTTTTCCTCATCAAAACCGACCATCAGAATTAGGATTTTCATTGAGATTGTTCAAACAGTCAGGTTTTGGGATCATGTGATTACCTCATCCTTTTTCAGTGATGGAACTGGTGTACTGGCGGGACCCCAAGAAGTCGGCAGTGGCCTTTGGCATGTCCCTGCTGGTCCTGCTGTCCCTGGCTACCTTCAGTGTCATCAGTGTGGTGTCCTACCTTCTGCTGGCGCTGCTGTGCGTCACCATCACCTTCCGCATTTATAAGTCTGTCCTTCAAGCAGTGCAGAAGTCTGAAGACGGCCACCCCTTCAAGTACGTCAGCTCACCCTGGGAGTACAAGGATGCATGCTTTTTACTTGAGCTTGAGTGTGCTTTAATCAGTAACTCGCATAGCACATTTCACTCTAGCCCTCAGTTCTTTGCTGATTTCAATCTGTTTTTGAATATAATGTTAACATTATGTACCCTTCAGGGCACTGATGGAGAAAGACCTGACTGTAAAGTCTGAGAATTTCCGTCAATTTGTGGATATGTCCCTGACCTATTTGAACCATGCCATCAAACAGGCCAGGCACCTGCTGCTGGTAGAGGACCTTGTGGACTCACTCAAGGTAATTGCTTATGTGCAGCTATTGAAAATTCTCCTTAACTGACACTTTAAATCGGTACAGTGCACTGACAGAACAGCACTAGCCATCCTTCTGAGCCTGGATCCTCTCTAGATCTTCACCTTGATGTTTCTTCAAACCACTTCTGCCCCTGTGATTTTTGATCTATGTGGTTTAAGCTTGGATATCTGGAAAGATTTGGGAAAATGCCCCCAAAAAACTATTTTACTTATTTGACAGTAGTGATCCTTGGCTAGTTATGATAGGGTATTGCCGTCTAATGTATAAACAATGCAGGGTCTTCATTTGGGTCTAAATGATTAACCCTAGCACTGCTTGATATTGTATCTTGTGACGCATTTAAAGCAAAATGAGTTGTTTTGCGAGTGAGTCTCACTTATGCAGTTTACTGCACTGTTTTTAAATACTTGTATAGCCCTGCCACTTGCCTGTCACCAAGGGAACAACTCCTTTTAAATATCTGAAAGCTTCTATAATGGTGGTGTCCTAGCTGAAGAACCGCCATGGATTGATTCAATATAACTGACGCATACATTCATTTTCTTGGTCTTCAATCTATTTATTTTCCTTTTCACTTTTAGCCCCCCCCACATGTGCTTGGTATCAAATTTGTAATTGAATCCCTGTTTCATCACTGCAACTCCCAGCGACTCGGGACAGTCAAAGTCTGTCTCGAAAGCACATTGAACGCCATGTTCTTAACGTGCTGCTCGTTCGACAAAGTCTGTCTATACCATAAGCCTCCTGCGTCAGAAGGAACGTGTTCTCCGGACTAGCATGTTTGATCTCTGGCATCCAGGCCACCACAATAAGTTGCTAGAACCCCATGAGCAATGACAGGCCTTTGATTTACTAACACCCCAATTGCATAAAACACAGCAAGAACTTTGGTCTAATCCGAGAGCCGGATTGGAACTTCTGCGTTCAGGGGCCCCCAAACTCTGGGTCTTAATCCAAACTCTGCGGTCATGCTTTGTGCCTTTTGGAGATCTTTTTACAACATTGAAGTCCACTAAATAATGTATTTAAATAGCTGACAGAGAGCCTAAAATGCCATTGTGACGGCAAAGAAAGAAAAAACGATGTTCTAATTAGGGATTAGAAGGTTATCAAATTAAGAGGTGGGTAACATGGCTGAAAGCAACCAGTGCATGTTTTATTCCAACAAAGTCTTCTACAGCAACATATGATTAATATTGAGGACTCTTGTTAATCTTGCCTTTTGTCTCCAAAAACCAAGTTTGCTGTCTTGTCATGCCGTTGAATCATATACTTACAGTGTCCAAAAATGTGCTGTTCCCTTTGTTGCAGCTGGCTGGTTTCATGTGGCTGATGACCTATGTGGGAGCTGTCTTCAATGGCATCACCATCCTGATCCTGGGTAAGACAGCCAGACGCTGTGTTGTCTTTGGTTTGTGTGTGAAGTTGCCTGTCGACACTGCACAGACACTGCCTTTCAACAGACCTGGAGTAATTCATTGAATAAGCTCTTTTAGTTAGTAACATGTTGAGGTGTCTGCGGGCCACTGTAGAAAACAGCCTGTTTTACTGGAGTCCACTCTGTTTCTCATTGGCAGCTGATGTCATCTTCTTTAGCACCCCCCTGGTTTATGAGAAAAACAAAGTAAGTGAAATGGAAGTGTTTTCTATTTTCTTGGTTTAGTCTATAAACTTGCGTGCTAATTGGCTTACTTACTGTTTCCTTTCAGGCTCAGATCGATAAATACATTGACCTGGTTCGCACAAGAGTGGAAGTCACCCTTGCGAAGTAAGAACTTAGTTTTTTTTCTAACCCTAAATGTGTTGAGGGCTGAGATCGGAGGACGCAGGGAAGATCTTTATTTTCGTACTTATCGAGTCCGGGTCAGAGGGCAGGGACAGTCAGTGGGTTTCGGGACTGTGGGTATGCAGTTGCAATCCTTCCGTGCTCTGCCAACAGAAGTTGATATTCACCTGTTACTATCATGACATCAGAACCTGCTTCTCTTGGAGGAGCCCTAAAAATGTATATTTAAATGAATATGATTACTAATGGACAGGTATAGAGAAGGCAGCCACACTTTGTGTACATTATTTATTTTCCTTTTTCAGGCTTCAAGATAAACTCCCGGGAGCAGTGAAGCGCACCAAAGTTGAGTGATTGTTCTTGAGTCGTACTTAACAACTACCATACGTTCTACTGCGACTCCAGTCATACCCTTACAAATGGATTCCCAGTGTCAAACTAGTGGCCAAGTCATCGCTCTATTCAATGTGCTGTAACTAACTCGCATATAGGGTCCAATGCTCGTATATGTTGCTGGAGCCATTCACATTCTGTACATTTAGTCGTTTGATTCTCAAAGACCATGTACTCCTTAAGAGGATAAATACGCTTTTAATTATTTAAAGGAAACAGGGTGGTGTGTAGCATCTCTGAAAAGCCTACGTTTGTACACTGATGTGTGTTGGAAGACAATCCTTCGTTGTAGATCTAGTTTGTAAATTGTTGTAAGAGTTTTAATTTATGAAGGAAAGTAACTTGAGCACTTTTTGTTCTTTCACTCAAACCTTTTAAGTATTTTGGTTCATGTTAAAGCGCTTTGAGAGTTCTTTATGTAATAAATTGCGCTGTAATTATTGTTAAATTATTGTTATCATTAAAGACTTGTTTGGTATCTGCACTGTGTATTTTGTAAGCAATTCATCAAACTTGAAATAAAAAAGGAAACCACAGGAACTTGTCCCAACCCCCTGTTTTGGAAGTTTGTGTGAGTTGGAGAAACAAACATAATATCCCAGCTCACAGATGTTGAGAAGCACAATGAGGGTTAGATAAGCAAACTTGATTGCATAACCAGGCCACATTGCCCCCTCCTGTTTGATTTAACAACCTGATGCATTTTTTTCCATGACTTTGTCATCTTAGCTTTCAACAGAGGTTTCAAGAAAGTGCAATCACCATTCAGTCTCCCCTACAGGTGGATGTAGCACTCTCTGGCTTATACAGGGCAAGGTACTGGTGTGGAAATCAAAATGCTTTTGTGTTTATGGCTGTCTAAAGTCTGTATATGTTAATTTAAACAGAATGTCTGGTATACTGGCAGTGATTGTAGAAGTTTAAACTATTACAGCTATTTTGTGACACATGAAGGCAAGTTATAACCAGGCAGTGAGTCATTATCCAAGTCTACATGTAATGTTTTGGATAATGTCTGCCTGTACGGTGTTGCTATGTTCTGTCATGCCATTTTAACTTTATCTCTGAACAGGTATTTAAATTTCGGGGCAGGGGAATATGACAGTGGCAGATTTAAATGATTATGTAAACTAAACCTCTCTGTTAAGAGCGCTAGATGGAGTTAGGAGTTGTACTACTCAAACATGGAGAGAGTTCTGCCTTGCCGGCATAAACTAATGTGATTGGATGACTCCATGAAGAAGGTGTAACTTTACAACTCTGAAATTACACATGTTTAATTCTAATTAAGGTGAGTGTTAGATCAAATATTTGATAGGGAACAGCTTGCATTTCAAACAGACTTGTTTCTATCGCCATTGAGTCAATGAATCACATTCTTGTCTCTGGTCAGGTCTACCTCCAATTACTGTTTGAAAAAGTAAAACTCCAATCTGCTAGTATTGTAAGATTAAAGCAGACAATTGATAAACCTACTTCAGATTTAGAATACTGGCATGTTCAAAGGGGGGTAGGCATGGCCCTCTTGAAATCTGATTGGCCAACCTAGAAATTCTGAGCTCTTATAAGGTCCTAAGTCAGCTTTATCACATCAGTGATTTGGAACCAGTGGCGTATATGTAAGTGATTGTTAATCTGGGCTGGATTCCAAACACACAGTAGACAGCCTCATAGCACTTGCCAATTTCCCTTTGGGGGAATCCATATCAAAAACCGGATGCAGTTTTAATTGCCATCTTAAGTGCTGGTCCGATTAACTAAAGTTGCCCCCTCAGCCCTTGTTAAGCGTGAGGGGACAAGTGATCAACTTTTCTTCCTTGCAGGGTTGATATCACCCACATTTCCATTTGTACTATGGTTACTTGCTTTGTGCCAGTGGACAGAAAATGTCCCATTTAATTAACACAACTACGCTTTTGTGCCAGACTAACCTCATTGGTCAGACTTCTCGTGAGGTGCAGTGCTAGTAAGTGAACTCTGTAGCTTGTTAGATAGCTCCAATCATTACTCTTCTTTGCTTGGCCAAGTACACTTGGATGTAACAATATAAAATGAAATTCAAGGGCAGAGGGTATGTTTTAATGGGTTTGGAGTCCAGCCCTGATGTCAGTACGATATTAATAGTAAGTAATTTCCACACAATGAATTACTTATCGACAAAATTACCTGGTAAACCAAAGACCTCTATATTACCAAAGAATGCTAATCCTAATAAAGATAAAAACCAACAGGGAACATACCCACCGTCTGCTCATGTCTGAGGGTCACAGACTGGCCAGTCATAGCATGTAAAAGATTTACACTAAATATGAGAATTTAAGATTATCTCATCCCATTAGTTTTTCCCCCTTAAATTGGAGGGAGGGCTATTATTATGTAAAGTGATCCTAACAATTCATAGTGACAGATATTTAATATAATTCCTAATTCCATTTTGCTTCAGTATTAAACAAAAATGTTATGTTGTTTTATGATGTTTTGGAATTAGGGAAAAGGGAGTAAATTCCATGTATTCTTGAAAAAAATGGTCCCAGTCAATACCTGGTTATGGTTTCTGATTAAATCAAGTTATTTTGAGCTAATGCCAATCAATAGGTATTACAGGAGACACATCCATACATACAGGCCACAGAGCAAAGTATCTGTCTGCAGTTGTGGTCAATCATTAGTAATCATTGGTTAGCCTTTAACAGTCACATAACCACTGTTGGCAATCTTTGATTGGCCAGGTAATGCAAAAAATTGATTTATTGTCCTTGTTTATACTCGGGGGCCTCTTTATGGCCATCTATGTACACAATATTGATTCTTTACAATGAGTCAGATGCCTTTTGTATCTTACAGAATCTAAAATATATGATGCCTATGTGTCAATTCGAAGACCTTTCCATGAACTATTTTCCAGAATCTGTCTGAGCAGTCCATGTCAACACTTACCCCATGTTTATGACTTGTTGCTGAAGCTATAGGCTAAAGGTAATTGGATACTTAAACAACAGCTAAGCTAGACCTTGTCATTTAACTCAACCCACCCTGTGGTGTTTTATGTTATAGTCGCATTTTATTATCTTATTATACAACAAAACATAAGAGCCAACTGATGCATTTCAATACACCCGCATAATGTTTGCTATATGGTCTATGCAACCAGTAAAATAAGAAATAACTCCTTTATACAGAGCCTCTCTGTATAATGGTGGACAGAATCAGATTTTGTTGCCTGGTTAAAAAAAACAGTTTTCCATAATTTTTTTAATATGATCCCTTGGATCTCACATGAAGGCTTGAGTGTACCACATGAATCAATCATGATTGGTTAATTTTTTTTATTTATTATTAAGTTTGAAATACAGTTCCCTTTTTATTATTGAGACAGTAAGCATTTTTTTCCTTCTTTTGGCTGTGTACTCCAATAATATGAATTAACAATTAATATGAAAGTATAGATGTTAGTGTTTTGTGTACATAGTGGTTTTAAACTTTTAGAAATCAAAAGAAGTTTCATAGATAGTCCCACTATTTCAGGACATCAAAAGTATTTTAACAATTGGCTTGACAGGGGTTTCTGATTAGTCCGAGGCTAGCCTTGACACAAAATATTTATCTGAATAATCTGATCATTGTAGGGGATCTTTATTGAGTCCTGGTCAAGTACTTCAATAGATCTTATAATCTTCTACCCACCATGCCCCTATACTTCTCTAGTTGAGGGTTTTCTGACTTTTCGTTTACCCATATACTTGTAGTTCACAGCCCATTGAGAAGTTGCTTGCAAAACAACTCTGAAGGGATGTCATACACAAATCCCAGGAGTATAAGACACAACAGGCTCTCAGATACTATCTAATCAACGCAAAAAGACGTACTCCGCCTCTGTTTAACCAATATTGGCTTAAAAAGACAGCTCTTACACAATGTCTGGCAAATTATTTACATTGTGTGGCCTCTGTCTGTTTGTCTGTGTGGTGCGTTGGGCTACAGATTCAGGCTTACCCATTCTTATTTTTCGAGATGAAATGGCCCAATGTGCTATTAAAGGGGTATAACACAACATATACACTACCGTTCAAAAGTTTGGGGTAATTTAGAAATGTCCTTGTTTTTGAAAGAAAAGCTAATTTTCTGTCCATTGAAATAATATTTAATTGCTCAGAAATACAGTGTAAACAGTTTTAATGTTATAAATCACTATTGTAGCTGGAAACATCAGATCAACGTAGGCGTACAGAAGCCCATTATCAGCAACCATTAATCCTGTGTTCCAGTAGTATGTTATGTTACTTAATTAAAGTTAGTCATTTTAAAAGGCCATTTGATCATTTGACAACCTTTTTACAATGATGTTAGCACACTGAAAACAGTTGTGCTGACTAAAGAATCAATAAAACTTGCCTTCTTTAAACTAATTGAGTATCTGGAACATCAGCAAGCAATTGTGGGTTTGATTACAGGCTCAAAATGGCAAGAAACAAATAACTTTCTTCTGAAACTCGTTAATCTATTCTTATTCTGAGAAATGATGACTATTCCATGCAAGAAATTGCCATGAAACTGAAGATCCTGTATAGCACTGTGTAGGCCTACTACTCCGTTCACAGAACAGTGCAAACTGCCTCTAAGCAAAGTAGAAAGAAAATTGGGAAGCCCAGGTTCACAACTGGGCAAGAGGATAAATACATTAGAGTGTCTAGTTTGAGAAACAGACACTTTACAGGTCCTCAACTGGCAGATTCATTAGATAGTACCCGTAAAACACCAGTCTCAAAAGTAATGATGTGACTCCAGGATGCTGGGCTAGTCAGAGTTCAATTGATTCCGAGGCCGATGATAGTTTTTTGGATGCTGTTCTGGCCTCCCAGTTGGGTCTCTCGGGGGAGCCCCTTCAAGAGGCCATAGAAGCGGTTTATCTGGACGGGAGGCGATTGGCCAAAGTCACATCCCAGACGGAACCTGTTCAGATAGAACTGTCTGGAAACCACACCGAGACCATCAGCCTCTTGATCACCAGCTCCCCTCATATCCCGTTGATTCTAGGACATTCCTGGCTCGTGAAACATAACCCTGTCATTGACTGGGCTGCATGTAGTATTGCCAAATGGAGCACTGCCTGTCATGCCAACTGCCTGCGGGCAGCCTGTCCCCAGACTACTTGCCCCCAGACAACCAGCGAGCGATCACCCAAACTGTCCGGGGTTCCAGCCGCCTATCACCACCTCGGGGAGGTGTTCAGCAAACAAGGTGCACTGTCACTGCCCCCGCATAGGCCCTATGATTGCGCCATTGAATTATTGCCCGGCTCCACTTTTCCCAAGAGTCGCCTCTACAGTCTTTCTAAACCAGAGAGAGAGGCGATGGAAAAGTACATCCGGTACTCCCTTGACTCTGGATGCATTCGGCTGTCCTCTTCCCCCCTGGCAGCCGGCTTCTTCTTTGTGGGGAAGAAGGACGGTACTCTCCGTCCCTGCATCGATTACCGGGGTCTCAACAACATCACTGTTAAGAATAAGTACCCCCTCCCACTCATGAACATCGCCTTTGACTCCCTCCAGGGTTGCTACGTTGTTTACCAAACTCGACCTCCGGAACGTTTACCACCTGGTGAGGATAAGGGAAGGGGACGAGTGGCTAACGGGTTTCAACACTCCGATGGGACACATTAAATACCTTGTGATGCTGTTCGGCCTTACTAATGCGCCAGCGGTATTCCAGCGCTTCGTAAACGACGTCCTAGAGCGTTTGATAGGGCGTTTTGTGTTTGCATATCTGGATGATATACTCATTTTCTCCAAGGACTTACCTGAACACACTCGTCACGTGAGCCAGGTCCTTCGTCGCCTATTGGAGAACAGGCTTTACGTTAAAGCTGAGAAATGCGAATTTCACGTTCCGACTATCTCCTTTCTGGGCTATATCGTTTCTAAAGGGGAAGTAAAGATGGACCCGTCGAAAGTGGAGGCGGTATTAGAGTGGCCAAAACCGAGTTCCCAAAAGGAACTGCAGCAGTTCCTAGGATTTGCCAACTTTTACCGGCGCTTTACCCGGAACTACAGCCGGGTGGCAGCCCCATTGACCGCCCTCACCTCCTGTGCCAAATCTTTCTCCTGGACCCCGGAGGCGGAGGGGGCTTTCCAGGACCTCAAGACTCACTTCACCTTGGCCCCTGTCCTCTCCCAGCCGAACCCGTCCCGACAATTTGTGGTTGAGGTGGATGCCTCTGACCTTGGGGTAGGTGCAGTCTTGTCCCAACGCAGCCCTGAGGATGGGAAGCTCCACCCCTGTGCTTTCCTGTCCCGCCGTTTTTCGCCTGCAGAGGCCAACTACGACGTGGGTGACCGTGAGCTGCTGGCTGTGAAGATTGCCCTGGAGGAGTGGCGCCATTTGCTGGAGGGAGCGGAGCAACCCTTCATTGTGTGGACGGACCACAAAAGCCTGGAGTACATCCGATCCGCCAAACGCCTCAACTCACGCCAGGCCAGATGGGCCCTGTTCTTCGGACATTTTAATTTCACCCTAACCTATAGACCTGGTTCACGTAATGGGAAGCCGGACGCATTGTCCCGCGTCTTCTTCAAGGAGGAGTCGTGCGCCCAGCCTGAAGTAATCCTGCCCAAGGGTTGCGTCGTCGGGGCACTCTTGTGGAAGGTCGAGGAGGCGGTCAAGGCAGCCCTTCTGCGCAATCCCGGACCCGGAAACAGTCCCCCCGGCCGTCTGTTCATCCCAGATTCCATCCGGTCAGCAGCACTAGAATGGGCGCACGCGTCTAAGTTGTCCTTACCATAGTAGACCGGTTCAGTAAATTCGTCCGGTTTGTCCCGTTGCCCAAACTCCCCTCAGCGAAAGAGATGGCAGCTATACTGGTACGGGAAGTGTTCTGCGCCTTTGGCCTCCCCACCGACTTGCTATCTGACCGGGGACCGCAGTTCAAGTCGGCTGTTTGGAAGTCTTTCTGCCGGGCCATCGTCGCCACTGTTAGCCTCTCCTCCGGATTCCACCCCCAGACTAACGGCCAAGCTGAGAGGGCCAAACATGATTGACGGTGCGCCCGCATGATTGACGGTGCGCCCGCTTCGGCGCATTCTGGACTCCCGCCGCCAGGGCCGCGGCCTCCAATACCTGGTGGATTGGGAGGGAGGCGGCCCAGAGGAACTTTGCTGGATCCCTCGTCGCCAGATCCTGGATCCTACCATGGACCACCGTCGGCGGCCGGACGCTCCTTGTGGTCCGCCTGGTGGTGTCCGTCGGGGGGGGGGGGTACTGTACCTGGATGGCCTGATTGCTCTGATCATCCGGATGGATAGCCGTGCTCTGGAACGCAATAGAGAGAGGCAGTCAGGAACGTCGCCGTCACCACGGGCGTCCGTGACTAAGGACAGGGCCTCTCCATCCGAGCCAGTTACGCCCCAGAACCCGGGCCCTGAACCGGTGTGAATAGGTCGCTTCCATCTCGATGGAACGGAGCGTCAGCGGCGTAGAGACAGCAACAGCTGCCTGTACTGTGGCCGTCCAGTACATTACATTGCTACCTGTCCCCAAAAGCGCAACAACTCCGCGAAGCCAACCATAGCCAAAGCCGGTTCGCGGATTCCGTTCTTTGCCACCCTCCGCCATAACGGCCTGCGCCTTCAGGTCCAGGCACTGATTGATTCCGAAAAAAAAAAGCCATATCTCAGACTGGACAATAACAGATTAAGATGGGCAAACGAACACAGACACTGGATAGAGGAAGACTGGAAAAATTAGTTTGAGGTGTTTGGATCACAAATAACAATCCTGAGACAGACAGAATGAAACAATGCTGGAGAAGTACTTGATGCCTTCTGTCAATAATGGTGGAGGCAATGTGATTGACTGGGGGTGCTTTGGTGGTGGAAAAGTGGTAGATTTGTATAGGGTAAATGGGATCTTGAAGAAGGAAGACTATCACTGCATTTTGATTTACAATTCAATTACAGGCTCAAATTGGCCAGAAGCAATCTTCTGAAACTCAACAGTCTATACTTGCCCTGAGAAATGAAGGCTATTCCATGCAAGAAATTGCAAAGAAACTGAAGTCCTCATACAACGCTGTGTACTACTCACTTTATAGAACAGAGCAAGCTGGCTCTTACCAGAATAGAAAGATGAGTGGGAGGCCCCATTGCACCACTGAGCAAGAGGACAAATACATTTGTGTTTAGTTTGAGAAACAGATGCCACACAGGTCCTCAGCTGGCAGATTCATAAAATACTACCCGCAAAACACCAGTCTCAACATCAACAGTTAAGAGGTGATTTCACGATTCAACAAATTGAACACTAGAATAACCAAGGTCTGCAAGACTGTAGTTGCAGCAAATGGAGGATTCTTTGACAAAAGCACAGTGTTAAGGACACAACTACTATTTCAGTAAAAATCATTCATTCTAACATTGTCAATGACCATATTTTCCATTCATTTAGCAATATTTACAATTCAAAATAATTTAATTTACAGTGTGGAGAACAAGTATTTGATACACTGCTGATTTTGCAGGTTTTCCTACTTAGAAAGCATGTAGATGTCTGTGATTTTTATCATAGGTACACTTCAACTGTGAGAGACGGAATCTAATACAAAAATCCAGAAAATCACATTGTATATTTTTTTTATAATTAATTTGCATTTTATTGCATGACATAAGAATTTGATATAACAGAAAAGCAGAACTTTATATTTGGTACAGAAACGTTTGTTTGCAATTACAGAGATCATACGTTTTTCTGTAGTTCTTGACCAGGTTTGCACACACTGCACCAGGATTTTGGCCCTCTCCTCCATACAGACCTTCTCCAGATCCTTCAGGTTTCAGGGCAGTCGCTTGGCAATACGGACTTTCAGCACCCTCCAAAGACTTTCCATTGGGTTCAGGTCTGGAGACTAGCTAGGCCACTCCAGGACCTTGAGATGCTTCTTACGGAGCCACTCCTTAGTTGCCCACGACCCATCTTCCTTGCTCTTACTGAGGGAAGGCCAAAATCTTGCGATACACGGCCCCATCCATCCTCCCCTCAATATGGTGCAGTCGTCCTCTGTCCCCTTTGCAGAAAAGCATCCCCAAAGAAGGATGTTTTCACCTCCATGCTTCACGGTTTGGATGGTGTTCTTGGGGTTGTACTCATCCTTCTTCTTCCTCCAAACACGGCGAGTGGAGTTTAGACCAAAAAACTATATATTTGTCACATCAGACCACATGACCTTCTCCCATTCCTCCACTGGATCATCCAGATGGTCATTGGCAAACTTCAGACGGGCCTGGACATGCGCTGGCTTGAGCAGGGGGACCTTGCGTGCGTTGCAGGATTTTAATCCATGACATCGTAGTGTGTTACTAATGGTTTTCTTTGAGACTGTGGTCCCAGCTCTCTTCAGGTCATTGACCAGGTCCTGCCATGTAGTTCTGGACTGATCCCTCACCTTCCTCATGATCATTGATGCCCCACGAGGTGAGAGCTTGCATGGTGCCCCAAAACCGAGGGAGATTGACCGTCATCTTGAACTTCTTCCATTTTCTAATAATTGCATCAACAGTTGTTGCCTTCTCACCAAGCTGCTTGCTTATTTTCCTGTAGCCCACCCCAGCCTTGTGCATGTCTACAATTTTACATATTGTACAATAAAATGCTAATTAATTATTAAAAAAAGCATACAATGTGATTTTCTGGATTTTGTTTTTTAGATTCCGTGTCTCACAGTTAAAGTGTACCTATGGTAAAAATTACAGACTTCTACATGCATTTTTTCAAGGAGAGTGCGTTCCTTGGTCAACCCCCCTGATTAAACTCAAAAGTACTTGAACTACATTTTTGATGACATTGGGTTCAAGTGTTGGA
Organism: Esox niger; assembly: GCA_016801105.1. Classification (NCBI taxonomy): domain Eukaryota; kingdom Metazoa; phylum Chordata; class Actinopteri; order Esociformes; family Esocidae; genus Esox; species Esox niger. Next base: position 43,388 of record JACXGJ010000796.1, on the reverse strand, counting down.
TTTATCAGCCAAGTTAGGACTAGGTCTCTAGCAATGGCCTGGAGAAGGTCTCCAGAGATTTCTTTATCGTGAACCTTAAAGGGCTCCAGATGACAGGGTTCTTTTGATAGGAAGAGCCATACAAAAACATAAAAGAAGGGAACAGATATTCTGTTCCTTCAAGCACATTCGTTTTGAATAACTACTTACAAAAACCCATTACATTAACTATCAACAATATTGAAATTAGATCACAGATACTTTTGGAAAAAAACATGGATTATGGTTTGGAAAAAATGCTCCTCTTCCTATTTGGCGTTCCACCTTGCCAGTGTAAAAACCACCGGCCGGAGAATGATGGCAGCAGCGCACCTTGAGGACGTACCTGTTGTGTTAAACAACTTGGGACATATCAACCTTTTTTTTACCACAGCATTTTTAGGTGAGCAAAAGTAATGGAACAAATAATCTTAAAGTAAACAACATTTTGTATTTGGTGGCAAAACCCTTGCTTGCAATAACTGCCTCAAGCCTGCGACCCATCGACATCACCAAGCTGTTGCATTCTTCATTTGTAATGCTATTCCAGGCTTTTACCACAGCTTCTTTCAGTTCTTGTTTGTTTCGGGGTGTTTCTCCCTTCAGTCTCCTCTTAAGGAGGTTAAATGCATGCTCTATTGGGTTAAGGTCAGGTGATTGACTTGGCCGGTCTGAAATCTTCCAAATTTTTCCCCTGATGAAGTCCTTTGTTTTGTTGGGAGTTTCAATACATTTATCTGTAAATTGGCTGACAAAATGTTTCTGTACACTTCTGAATTCCTTCTGCTGCTACCATCAACAGTTACATCATCAATAAATAATAATGAGCCTGTTCCAGAAGCAGCCATGCACGTCCAGTCCATGACATTACCTCCATCATGGTTCACAGAAGAGCTTGTATGCTTCGGATTTTAAGCAGTTCCTTTCTTTCTCCACACTTTGGCCTTTCCATCACTTTGGTAGAGATTAATCTTTGTCTCATCAGTCCATAAGACTGTGTTCCAGAACTTTTGTGTCTCATCTCTGTACTTCTTTGCAAATTTCAATCTGGTCTTCCGATTCTTACAGCTGATAATTGGTTTGCATCTTGTGGTGTGGCCTCTATATTTCTGCTCTCTGAGTCTTCTTCGAACAGTGGAGTGTGATACCTTCACCCCTGCACTGTGGAAGTGATTAGTGTTTTCACTTACTGATGTGTTGGGTGTTTTCTCACGATATTTCTGTCATCAACTACTTGGCCGACCTGTTCGACTTCTGTTGCTCAGTACACCAGTAGTTTTTTTCTTTTTCAGGACATTCCAAATTGTTGTGTTTGCTATGTATGCCCAATGATTGTCCAATGGCTCTGGTCGATATTACTTCTTTTCTCAGCATGACAATGGCTTGCTTTTCTCCTATAGACAGTTTTCTGGTGTTCATGTTGGTTTGTCCTCTTTAAAAAGAAATGCAGTCTTTATAAGTTTAAACCAAGGATGGAAACTTATGCAGAACTATTTAATATATGAACAATCAACCTGAAAGGCAACACCTGGGCAACAAGAAACATCTGTCAGTCACATGTTCCAATAGTTTTGCTCACTTGAAAAATGGGTGGGTTCAAACAAATGGTGGTCTGTCCTGGGTTGTTTAACACATCTAGATGTGAATACCAGGAAATTAAAGCTGAAATTCTGAACTCTTGTTTCAAAATCATCTTTTGATCTTAAAATCAATACTTTTGGAGGGGACTGTATATTGGCTCTTAGTCACAGGGCATCACAGATTATTGTTTCCTCATGTAAGTGCTGTTCATTGTTCTTAAGGATGAAATACAAGAGCCTAACCGCTATCACTTGTTTTTTTGTTTTTCTTTCCTGTAGGCCTAATTTTACAAACAGACTGTGTATGTTTTAAATGGTCTCTTGACATATCTGGTCTCAGACCTCCTGTTTTTGCTTCACAACCAGAAGTTGTACTAATGATCAGCACGCAGTTTGCTAGGGAGTTGAAGACAAATGAGAAAAGCCATTGAATGTCTCCAATGGTTTTCGGTTTTAATCCATGGAGACAGACATCCCTTGTGTTTATTTTGAAAAGGCCAACTTGTTAAGATAATAATATTTTGCGCATGAGACTGTGGAAGACATTATCATTAACCTTGGTCCCCTGATTAATGCAGCAAGTCATTGCCTCACTACTAGTTGCGTTTTACGAGACCAATGTTCGAATCCTGCTCGCGGATTAGCTCAGGAATGTGGAGCAACTGGCCAGCACTGTCCGGGCTTGGGAGTCAGTAATCCAATATGGCTGACTTGCCTAGGATTGGGTGCATCTGATCTCATAAGGTAGAAGGCAGGAGAGAGCATGGTAGAACTGAGATAATACTTAATGTGTCCCAGCTTTCCATATAATGTAATATATACCCTGAGACTAGATGAGAGTTTACATGATGCAACATGACAAAGTAAATGTTTTATGATTTTTGAAGAGTGAAGTAAGTTGACAAGAAACACTCTGGCCAGTGATAGCATGTGACACGGACAAGCCATGACATGCTTTCCATTCAAGCCTTCCACTGGACTCTCCATGCAGGTAGGACACCATTTTTGATTTTGCTTGCTATGGAGAAGTAACATTATATCCATAGTTGATGTTGGCTTCTGACAAGAGTTAAAATGCAGGTGTTAAAGTACTTTTTATTTCTGTATATTGCATTTTAAAATTCTGTTGCAAATTCACAGCGAATGTTTGCATGTGCACATTTTCATGTTTGTGAGTCTGCATTTAAATACACATATGGTTGGGTATTGAGGGGTTAACTGTAACTTTAACAGACTACATTTAGGTAGGAAGTTGGAACTAATGACATTTATAAAAATGAGGTCTTAGGGGAACTATTTAAGGGGACCCATATAAGGTTCTAAGAAGAACCATAAATTCGAAACAGAATATTTAGAATATCCAGGATTAAATTGAATATCCTTTGTGTAAGGTTTTAATTCTGATGTGAATTTTATATACATCCCAGGGTGGCTTAAGACTCAATGTATTCTTATGTAATTATTTTTACATCTGTATTTTACTAAATTTTTTTTCCAGATCATGGTCCTGTCTTGTCACCACAATATAACAGCAAGTGCAAGATATTAAAGATCGGGAACTGTTTCCTCCATGCACATTTCGCCAAGTCGTTCTGAATCTTCACAGACCCCCGAACCAGAGGAGTTACTAATGTGCAACGTGACAAGCCATCTCTGTCTAACATTCCCCCCGTGCACCCCAGGGCAGTGCAAAGAAATGTACTGTATGTTGTCAATAGCTAAGTTAAATAACGTTAACTAATAAATCAACATCAATGTAGAAAGGGATATTTAAACAAACAGTGCTGAAAATTAACCAGAAAGAGTGCTTTATTTAATTATTGTGTGATCATGGTTCAACTGTGGTTATTTAGAGCAAAACTGGGATCCTTTACTTAACTCAAATGTTCTGAACACATGTGTTGTCCACTGCAGCTGCTTCGATGTGCTCCATCTCGATAACCAGATAAACAAACAGCCGTCTTTCCCGGTCCGAGGTGTCCACATGCTTTACCCCCCACCACCCCCGCCCCGTCATCCAACTTAGTCCTTACACTTCACTTTTGAACATTTTGTCTGACTAGCACTGCATTTGCTAATGTGCTATTTCAGGTAATATATTATTTTTGGCTTCCAATTAATTCGCAATTTATTATTTGTATTGTTAATTTTGTGTCCGCTAAATGAATAAATTGTAAATTGTTATGGCCCTAAAGCCTATTCACTTTTAAATCTAAACTGTATAAATGTGCCTTCTGTTAATTATGATCTAGGCTGCATTCCAAGGGGGTTTAAGTATATGTATATATAAAATGCTATATACAATATATATAGCATTTAGTCCACTACTATTTCTGAATAAAAATGTAATACAGAAGTGCATATAAATCTCCAGGGAGCCATAGCTGGTGGTTTGAGCAGGTGCGCAATCGCCACGGAGTGACCTGTGGCATGTCAATGAGTTTCTCTCTAAGTTCTTGCTTGTCATTACAAGCTCTTTCTGTGAAATTCTGTTATAAGGACTTTGATTTTGTAAGTCGTTGCTATTGTTTAACTCGATTACATGGCATGAATTCGTTTTAAGAGAGACTACATTTGCCGATACCTCCAATACCGGTGATAATATTTTTAAACAACACTATTATTATTCACCACAGTGCGTTTTTCTGTTTAATGCTATTTAGCATATATATATATATATATATATATATACATTTAAAAATGTTTAACCAGGCATGTTTTTAGGGGAAATATGTCTGATTTGATGTCTAGCAACCATTAACAACTTAATTAATGATTGTGAGGTTATGAGGGTCCCAATGTGTTGTAAAACGTCTGGAGGAGCAGCAGGTGAAACTTCAGAGGTATAAAATTAACATGGCTTCTGCGCAGCGGATTTGATTGCATCACAATCACTTGGCCCTTTGGAGTAGACTAGTCCTTTGGGCAATAACAGCACTTTAACACATTTTCGATATTATTTGCAGTAACTTTTGCAAGAGTCGTTGAAGAGACATTGATAAAGAAGTTACAAGTATTCTGATAGTCCACTCTACCTTTCATTGCCGATATGGGTTTTGCGGACCTCTTGAATGAGGTTGGCGGTTTCGGACGTTTCCAACTGATCCATGTTACGCTGTTGTCCATTCCTGGTCTGCTTATGGCAAGTCAGAATCTGTTAAATAATTTCACAGCTGGCATGCCTGGACATCACTGTACCATACCTAATAGGACTTCTATTGCCAAAAGTCATAACATTTCTTTATCAGAAGTGGATGACAGGCAACTCCTCCGTGCCTTTATCCCAATGGATGCAAACGGGATCGAGTTCTTGAAGTGCACGAGGTATGTCCAGGCGCAATGGCATCTTCTTAAAAGCAACGTAAGTGCCATCCGACCGGCAAACTTTACAGGTTTTGAGACAGAAATATGTCTGGATGGGTGGACGTATGACAAAACGGAATTTCTGTCTACAATTGTGTCAGAGGTAAGTGGGGCTGGCCATGAGCATTTTACAGTAAGTTACATGAATAAGTAGATTGTGGAATAAAAAGTAATGCTTACCAGCAAAAATATAAATAGTAAAATTTTGTGTGAATCTACAGAAAATATTTTATGAATTAAGTTATTTTGATTATTATAATAAAGCCAGTATGCATGATCGTTCATTATATTATTCAATGATTCGTGGGTGCAGTTATTTTTATAATAATCATTTCCTAATAGGAATTATAGTTTCAGTAACAGTGACTCCTCTGTATGCATTGTGGAAAGTCAAGGCAAATCCTACAAAATAAGAAGCTTAATTATGATTGTTTTCAGTGGGACTTGGTCTGTACACTCCGTCCATTGAAACAGATGAGCCAGACTATTTACATGGGTGGGGTCCTGTCAGGGGCCATCATATTTGGAGGGCTGTCAGACAGGTGAGCTTTCTGTCACAGGCATAGGATACTCTCATCATTGTGTTCAAAATGACCATCATATCGAATAATTTTATTTATCGATTATTTATAAAACATTATGTGATCATCATGGATGCAAGCTACAGAGGAACTGCATTTACTTGGCCTATATGATTGCCATTAATGTTGATGTGCATTGGCCTACACAAGACATAACATTGACAATAACCTAGCTAACAGGAAAATAGGTACGGTAAAAGTCTGACACAATGCCAGAATATCGTTGACTCTTTAACAGAAAACTGTAAAAAAAAAATTGCTGGCTTGAACACTGAGCTTGTTTTCACTTGGAAAGGACAAATCCCTGTTGGTTGAAAATACTGGATTAACATTCTCCAGATACCAGACTTTTATGTTGTTTGTTTTTTTACACAGCACTTTTAGTGATTTTGCTTAAGTGAGCGTGCATGCGTTTGTGTGTGTGTGTGTGCGCGCGTGTGCGCGCGTGCGTGCGCGGGCGCTTGTACACATCCGTGTGTTCATGGAACTTACTTCACAATAGGGTAAATACCATAATTTTCTTTTCAATGATTTCATAAAGCTTTCATTATTTGTTGTGTGAAGTATTGTGTTTTGGTGATTCTCAAGCCTGTGCTGTAGTTGTACTTTTTCCCCCACTCTAGATTTGGGCGAAAGGCCCTGTTGATCTGGTCTTATTTTCAGCTGGCCACGTTGGGCACCTGCACAGCCTTCTCACCCTCCTACGTCACCTACTGTGTGTTTCGCTTCATGACAGGCATGGCAGTGTCTGGGGTGATCCTCAACGCCGTCTCTCTCAGTGAGTCTTCCTACAATGCCACCTGTAGCCCATACATTTAGAGCAAGATTTCCCAATCCTCTCTTTTAGAACCCCCAGCTGTTTCAGATATATGTTTTAGCCCTGAACTGGCTCAACTGATTCAGTTAGTAAAGGGCTTCAACAAATATGTAAAACGGTTGGTGATCCCAGATTAGAGCGTGAGTATATCCCTGATTTAGAGCATGTATTTTTTAAATGTGAGGCGTGCCTCCCCAGGGGAGCACCTGAGAACTTATTACATGTCAAACTATGAAGCAAAATTGAAGCTTTTCTCTAATAATGAATACATATCACATCAATGGTAGGCCTATATACATGTTATATACCCTATTACATTAAGGCTACATTCCTGGTTTAGTCTAGAGCCAATTGTTTCTACGTAACATTACACATTGTTGTTAGCCTTTAGGGTAACTGTTGACTGCTAGATGGAGAAAGCACGGTTATCGGTTTCCATGTTAGCAGGATTGATCAAAACATTTAGCTATTGCATGATTTTATGTCTTGCTGTAAAATATGGACCGCAGCAGTTTATTCAATAAGAATGAGGCAACTCTAAATGGTGGATAATTTTATTTACACAGAGCTGACGATCATATTCATTACTGTAGCCTGCAGTACTAATGTATTTAGAAATGTGCATAGACTTCATACTCTCTGTGCCCCACATCTGAGAAAACTGGAGAATTATATTGAGAAAACATCCATTAATGCATACAAGTTGGTAAGAGCCAATGCACAAAAGTGGAGTGCTAGGCTCTGTTCACCACAGACCAGTTGATTATTATGCTCTTCACTCATTTCTTTGTAATGCTTTCGATTTTGTTTTTCCACATCAGATGCGCAGTCAATGGTTAGGTCGGAAGCTGGCAATTTACAGCACGCACTGTAAATATTAAACAGCAAGTTGATTGTTGTTAAGGCTTTCAATGTGGTAGTCAAAAAACGTCAGACAATGCTTCTCAAAATATAAAAAAAAACTAGTTTGATGTGTCAGTGCCATTCAAAGGTATTCAATTATAATGTTCTTCTCTTATTGGACAATATGCCTCCACTTTCATTGGCCTATGCGGGGTGTTGGTTTTATTCATCTCAGTTTGTCAGTCTCAGAGTATATTTTCATTTCTGTAAATTAAAAAAACTTAACTTTTTCAGTCCTAAAAAGGACATACAATTAGGTCCAGAAATAATTAGTCACTGACACAAGTTTGGTTATTTTGGCTGTTTACCTAAATATATTCAAGTTACAGTGAAATAATAAATATGGGCTTGAATCGCAGTCTCTCAGCTTAAATGTGAGGGTATTCATATCCAAATTGGAGAAAGAGTTTAGGAATGACAGCTTTTTAAGATGTAGTCCCCTATTTTTCACAGGACCAAAAGTAATTGGACAATTGACTCAGAAGCTGTTTCATGGACAGCTGTGTGCTATTCCTTTGTTATTTCCTCATCAATTAAGCAAGTAAAAGGTCTGGATGATTCCAGGTGTGGCATTTGCATTTGGAAGCTGTTGCCGTGAACCCACAACATGCAGTCAAAGGAACACTTAATGTAAGTGAAACAGGCCATCCTAAGGGTGCAAAAAAAAACATCAAAGAAATAGCAGGAACATAGAAGAACATAGGAGTGGCCAAATCAACAGTTTGGTACATTCTGAGTAAAATTAACAATGCACTGGTGAGCTCTGCATCACAAAAAGGCCTGGATGTCCACGAAAGACAAAAGTGGTGGATGATTGTAGGATCCTTTCCATGGTAAAGAAATACCCCTTCACAACATCCAGCCAAGAGAAGAACACTCTCCAGGAGGTAGGCATATCATTATCCAAGACTACCATAAAGAGAAGACTTCACAAAACTTTCACCACAAGGTGTAAACCATTCATAAGACTCAAGAATACAAAGGCCAGATTAGGCATTGCCAAAAAACATCTAAAAAAAACAGACCAGTTCTGAAACAGCATTCTTTGGACAGATTAAACTAAGATAAACCTGTACCAGAATGATGTGAAGAAAAAGTATGGCGAAGGCTTGGAACAGCAAATGATCTGAAGCATATCATGTCATCTATAAATCACGGTGGAGGCAGTATGATGACATGGGCATGCATGGCTTCCAGTGGCACTGGGTCAATGGTGTTTATTGATAATGTGACAGATGACAGAAGCAGCCAGATGAATTCTGAAGAGTAAAGGGATATATCGTTTGCTCAGATTCATCCAAATTCAGCAAAGTTGATTGGACTGCGATTCACTTTACTGATGGACTGATGAACCCAAAACATAATGCAAAAGTAACCCACAAGTTTTTTCAAGGCAAAGAAGTGGAATATTCTGCGATGGCCAAGACAATCACCTGAACCCAACCTGATCAAGCATGCATTTCACTTGCTGTAGCCAAAACTTAAGGCAGAAAGACCCATGAACAAACAACACATGAAGACAGCTGCAGAAGAGGCCTGGCAAAGCATCACAAAGGGGTAAACCCAACATTTGGTGATGTCCATGCATTCCAGACTTCTCGATAAAGTATTTAAAATCTGCATTTTATTCATGATTGTGTTAATTTGTCCAATTACATTTGAGCCTCTAAAATAAGGGGACTGTATATGAAAATGGTTGCAATTGCTAAACTTTTTATACAATATTTTTGTTCCACCTCTTGAATTAAATGTGAAAGTCTGCACTCCAATTGCATCTCGATTGTTTTGTTTCAAATTATTAGTGGCATACAGAGCCAAAATTATTAATGTGTCTGTGTCCAAATATTTCTGCATCTAACTGTAAATTCAGATATTGTTGTAGAAAATGATTTTAATTGTGAACCCACAAATATGCATGCAATGGTTAATTTAGCTTTTGTTTACCAGCAAAGCCCTAAATACCCTGCCAAGTTGTGGTGGCCCATATGACCTGTTATGTTTGTTTACATTTTATTAACTCAAAAAGATACATTTTCAACCGCATCCCAATTCTGGTATTTAAGCTAATTGGTCTTATGAGCAATCACATCAGATCTGCTCTCATCAAATCTTGTTTAGACCTGATTGGTTAAAACACCAGTTAGTGAATGTGATTGTTTTGATCCGCTATCTCAGACTTGAAAATGCCTTATATATAGATACAGATACTCGAGTATTTTGGTTTTTCTTTTGACATGGAAAAGTTGGTGCTCGCTGACAGGTCATTGGGTTTGCTTACAGATAATGATACTGCCATTCATCAGGTTGTGGGAGTAAAATCAACATGATAACCAATTTGTGTCCACAGAGGTCGAATGGATTCCCACCAAGACCCGCACTCTAGTGGGGACACTCTCCTCCTTCTTTTTCACTTTTGGCCAGATGGTACTTGCTGGCATTGCCTACAGCCTCAGGGACTGGCGCAAGCTGCAGATAGCGGTCTGTGCCCCGTTCTTCATCTTCTTCCTGTACAGCTGGTGAGTGTACTGTACTGTACCTCTAATGCTAATGTCCGACCTTTTGATTGATGGCTTTAAAGGAAAATTACACATTTGTTCCTGAAAGTTATGGGCCATTCTTCAGTCATTAACTATTTCCAAATAAAAATATAGTCATTTAGTGTATTTATTTGTAGAAAATAACTGGTCAAAATATCCAAACAAAGATGCACTGTTTTCAGACATCAAATAATGCATAATGTTTAATTTTTTAACAACAAAATACTAATATTTTAAATTAGTAAAAGTTCAGATATCAATATTTGGTGGAATAACCCTGTTTTTTAATCACAGCTTTCATGTGTCTTGGCATGCTCACCACTAGTCTGTCATATTGCTGTGGGGTGACTTTATGCCACTCCAGACACAACAATGAAAGTAGCTCGGATTTGTTTGATGGCTTGCGACAATCCATCTTCCTCTTGATAAAATTCCAGAAGTTTTCAATTGGGTTCAGGTCTGGAGATTGGGCTGGCTAAGACAGGGTTTTGATCTGGTGGTCCTCCATCCACACCTTGATTGACCCAGCTTTGTGGCATGGAGCATTGTCTTGCTGGAAAAAATTCTCAGAGTTGGGGAACATTGTCAGAGTAGAAGGAAGCAAGTGTTCTTCCAGGATTACCTTGTACTTGGATTGATTCATGCGTCCTTCACAAAGACAAATCTGCTCGATTCCAGCCTTGCTGAAGGATCCCCAGATCATCACCGATCTTCCACCAAATTCCACAGTGGGTGCAAGACACTGTGACGTATAGGCCTCTCCAGGTCTCCGTCTAACCATTAGACGACAAGGTGTTGGGCAAAGATGAAATTTGACTCTGCAGAGAAGATGACCTTACTCCATTCCTCTACGGTCCAATCCATATTGTCTTTTGTCTGGCTCTTCTTTGCTTCTCATTAATGAAGGGCTTTATTCTAGCTTTGTATGACTTCAGCCCTGCCCCTAGAAGCCTGTTTTGAACTGTTCTCACTGTGCACTTCACCCCAGCTGCTGTTTGCCATTCTTATTGTAGGTTACTTGATGTCATCTTATGGTTGTTGATTGACATTCGAATGAGTTGATGGTCATTTTCACCCTCTGTCAGTCTGTAGCTTTGTTGTCCCCAATGTCTGTTGCTTGACCTTGTTCTTACGAAACGCCATCTTGGAAATTTTTAGGATGGAAGCAACCTGAAACTCACTGTATGCCTCTGCCACTAAAGCCAGAATTGAACCCTTCTTTTCCTCACTCAAAGCTTTTCTTTTCATCACTTTTGTCATGCTTTATAGCTATTTTATATTCAAATTACCTTTGAGGTACTACTTGCACTTTTTTTTGCCATCCAGCTGGTCCTATTGCAAGAGGATAGCGATGACCACAGCAGTGGTTTTTATACTTTTCCTCATTCAATTTGGTTTGGTTCAATTAATCACCTAATCAGTACCTCATTAAGACAAATGAGATGTTCCTGTGTATGAATAGATTTAGAGATGCTGATTTATGTTAAATAAGGAGTGGTCTCTTAATTATCTTTATTAACTCCGTATCTGGCCAAAATGTGCTTAATTACATTTGCTTGTTTAAAGAAAACTTTAAGACCCTTAGAAAAGTAATTTCCTCGGACTGCATCATTGCCAGACCAGGGTTCGAATTCTGCTTGCTGATCAGTCCAGAGTTCTGGCACTGGGTGGTCCAGGCATTGGGGGGTTGGTAATCAAACATTTTGAGGCTTTACCAAGTCGCACTCTAGTGTCTTGAACATCTGTAAGCTCAATGAAGATAAAAAGTCAGAGAGTGTTCCCTCCAGCACAAAAGCAATCCATTCTAAACATTCAGATTGAGTGAGCACCATGATCCGAATGACATATAATCAGACACATATGTCAACACTGACTTTCCCAATTTCACTGGGAATTACTGCGAAGAAGCACAGTCTTAATCATGAATGGATGGATGACAGTTACTCTTGTCCCATAGACTACTTTCAGGTACAGGGGATAAAAAATGAAATTCTCAGTCTATTGAAGTTTCACTGACTAAAACATGACCAAGTAGATCGTTGCTTGTTTGACAGAAACACAACTGCAATGTATCATGGGTAAATTGTAACTGACTGATCTACAAATAATAATAAGTAGTTATTTACGATGGAAAATGATATGTAACGCCTCCAAACATGGCCTCTATCTCTATATTTTCCTAACTGTCACTAAGGTGGTACTCTGAGTCTGCACGCTGGCTTGTGCTGAACCGCAGGTCTAACGAGGCTCTGAAACACCTCCACCGTGTAGCCAAGATCAACCGTAAACCTGAGATGGTAGAAAAGATCACCTTGGAGGTAAGGGCCTGGGTGCAACTATTTTTATCTAGATTAGCTGATACGATGGCCATTGCTAATCACTTAGGGGTCAAATACTTAACAAAGCAACAGCAGTATTCCTACATAACAGTTGAAAGAGCAATTGCACCCGTTTCCACATTATGGGCTTACCAACTATTTAATGCCTATACAAGTCTAGCATGCTGCTGTAGATTACTGAGAATTCTCAAAATAAATAATTTATCCTCACATGTTTCAAACTAACATGGCACAAAAACCAAGAACGAATTACAAGTTACGTTTGTTTTAAAGAGCACACACTGCTTTAACACCAAATTCAAGTAACTTGGAATAATACCTTTTGTTTTCAACCATTGTTAAAACACTTGTAACAAAAAAATCTACCTTTCTTCAGTCACCAATCAATAGACACAGATAAGAACATTACCAAGGCATTGAATATCCCTTGGCGAACATTATTGAGATATTGAGAGAATATGGTACAATTGTGAATCTCTCTCGAAAAGACCATCCTCAAAAACGGAATGTATGGGCAAGAAGGGCACTAGGCTGAGCTAGGAGACACTGTACATACTGCAGCAATAGCCTGGATGCTTCACAAAAGTGGCCTTTATTGGGAAGTAACAAAATTAAACCAACTCACATAAAATCTTGGGTGTTTGCCAGAACCTGGCAAATATAGGAGTATGGGAATCTCTGAGACCTAGTGGAAAAAGAAGATATGCTGTGATGAGACCAAAATAGAGTTTTTGCTTTCAAAGATAAGCACTTTGTTTGGCAGAAGCCAAACACTGCAAATCATCCTCAAAACACCATCCCAGCCATGAAGGATGGTGGTTGCAGCATCACGCTTTGGGAATGCCTCTCTGCGTCAGGGCCAAGCAAGCTTGTGAAGTTAGCAGGAAAGATTAATGCAGCACTGCAGCACTGCAAGACACCTATGACCTTTGAAAAGATTCTGCTTCCAGCAGAACATAACCCCCAAAATACTACCAAAAAACCCGAACCTCTGTCCAATCAAGAATTTAAGGAAAGAGTTGCTTTTTTACCTGATTTTACTACACGCTTTACTTAGAAGTCAATTCCATGTTGTCATGGCTTTATACAGTACTAGGCATTTTCTGGCTTCTTTACTAGGCTAAGATACAATAGTGACTCCTGGTGGTATTGTTTGGTGGGTTATTAAGGGTGTCTTAGGTGTCTTTAATATGTCAATATGGACTTTGAGTCAAAATACTATTTATCATATAAAACCAAGTGATGAAGCCTACTTTTAGTCAAGAGAGACTCTTATGCATGCTATTATTCTTAGCTCAACTATTGCCAATGTAAGTTTTGTGTATTTTGTTATGTTCAATATGTGCTGCTGTAAGACAGCTACGGTTTTGCTGTCTTTTTCTTCACTGCACCTGAAATCACTATTGTAATCTTTGTGCCAAAAATCTTTTTTTAGAACAAGACATACACTACCATTACAAAATTTGGGGTCACTTTTCCTTATTTTCCGAGAAAACATACATGACATTTGTTTGAATAGGAAATATAGCAAAATAAATATGAAATAGTCATTGACAATGTTGAAATTAATAATTTTTAAATGAGGTAAAAATGTTGGCCTTACTGCAATTATAGCCATGCAGACCTTTGTAGATTCTAGTTGTCAGTTTGTTAATATAATCTGAAGAGATTTCACCTCATGCTTCCTGATGCACCTCCCACAAGTTGGATTGGCTGGATGGGTACTTCTTACATACCAAACTGTCAAGCTGCACCCAAAACAGTTCAACAGGTTTAAGATCCAGTGACTCTGCTGGCCACTTAAGTATAGATGACTGGGTTGGCCACGTGCCTTTGTAGATTCCATAAAAAATCAACCAAATCCCGATACAATAATAATTTCCAACATTAACAGTGTCTACACTGTATTTCATTGATCAAACTGATGTTATTTTAATGGACAAAAAAGTAGCTTTTCTTTAAAAAACAAGGAACGTTTTAAGTTACTCCAAACTTTTTTATGGTAATGTACATTTCTCCACATCTTCAAAACAACCTTGTCAATAAGATAGCCATGTTATCAGATTTGTTACATAGGAATGTTACTCCTAGGAATATAGTCTCTTTGTGTATATCAAGGGCTTCCAGAAGGGATGAGAGTATCTGGAGCTCAAAGAAGGATAAGACAACCATTGTATGTGTCTGTGTGTTTGTGTGTGCATGTGCACATTTGTGCTTACAGGTTCTGGAGTCTCACATGCACAAAGAGGTCCAGTCGAGTAAAGGCTCCTACACTGCGTACGACTTAATACGCACTGTGGTGATGAGAAGAATATCTCTATGTTTAATGATTGTTTGGTAAGAATCATTTACCTTAAGTTCCTCATATAAATAGCTAAAATACAGGAACCCATCACTGGTCTATCCGTTTTCTTCTGAGCCTGGTCTAAGCTATAAATCCTTTACGTGATCTGTTTGACGTCTCACCGCAAGGTTCTCTACAAGTTTTGCATACTATGGCCTGGCAATGGATCTCCAGAAGTTTGGGGTGAATATCTACCTAATGCAGATCATCTTTGGGATGGTGGACTTCCCTGCCAAGCTGGTGGCTCTGGGGAGTCTCACCTTCCTGGGTCGGAGGGTAACTCAGGGAACATGTCTCCTCATGTCGGCTGTGATGATATTCGCCAACATCTTCGTACCCACAGGTTAGGGGCCATGCTGTGTCTTAGCATGTCAATGTTGTGTTGCCTATATTTATTGAAATGACTCCGATAAAAGTCATTTTAGATCACTGAATGTGTTACAACGACTATTGACAAGGAAGGACAACCCCTTTGATCTCGACACAGACATGCAGTCTGTGCGGACCACGCTGGCTTGTTTGGGCAAAGGCTTCACTTCAGCTTCCTTCACCTGTGTCTACCTGTTCACTGGAGAGCTCTACCCTACTGTCATCAGGTAGAAAACGTCATTAAGTCAACACTTAGGCTGAGGTATAATGATATCCCTTCGGGTTTATAACACCATAATCACACATTAATAAATAAATAGATTACTAAAGTATTATCAGAGAGTGATGTCAAATATGAATGCACTTACCTATTTTGTATTCCTCCTCCAGACAGACAGGCATGGGTTTTGTCTCCACCATGGCCAGGATAGGCTCCATGGCTGCGCCAGCTGTGCTCATCCTGGATGAGGTCATGCCTGCCCTGCCAAGCATCGTCTATGGAGGTGCAGCAGTGGTGGCCGGCATTATCGCCTTCTTCCTCCCTGAAACCCTAAACGTCCCTCTTCCGGACACCATCGGGGATGTGGAGGAAAAATGGTAAGGTTGTGAAGCTGTGACTATTTGTTTAATTCACCTGAGTCTCTACAATGTTTTGAACTATAATGAATATTTGCGTTTTCCAGGACTAAGAAGAAGCCGAATGCAGAGAAACAATGTGAAAAGGAGATGGAGGCCTTTCAGAAGAACGAGGGGGTAGATGAAGAGGATGGAAAAACCCTTGGGCTTAAAGTTCTGTGAGGAGAAAATCCTGATTGAATGTAAGAGAAGGAATAACTTGCTTAGACAATTTGAATTTGAAATTGAAACCAAAATGGGAAATGACTAGAAACAAATAATTTATTTTGGAAGCAAGAGATACTGATGTTTTTTTGCCAGCTATAATTTTCAGTTTTTCTTTGTCTGTGTGATTTACTGTTTCCATTGGTTCACGGTTGAAGTACCTGATAGCGATACTTTTCACAACCGCTGCTAATCTCATATCATTGTTACATTGTTTAAATTGTTACCAAAAGACTTGAGAAGTCTTAAGAAGAGGGAGCAAATGGTTTTGTGTTATGTAGTATATTCATTGACTATGATTAATTGTATCTACATTTTGTATTAATAATTGTGATAGTTAAAGAAATTGGTCACTTTAGGACATTTTATGCCTTCAATATGCAACGTACAGGGGGTGGACAATATGATGGATAATAATATATTATATCAAGGACCTAATAATGAGTATCCTTTGCCTTCAGAAGAGCTCTAATCCATCTTGGAATGCTGTTGTACAAGTCTTGAACTGTGTGCAGTGGGATATTTCCATTTTTTTCAAGAAGGAGGTTATGCATATTTATATTTTGCCCTTCATTAGAAACTCTAAATCTCAGCCATGCCATAAATTCCAGCTTTGTGAAGTACCCAATGTAAAGTTGTTGTCCTACTGGGTCACAGAGGTGCTGATTCAATTCTTAATGTGTGTAGGTAATTTCTCCTACTGTTTGTCAGCTTTGACCACTGTTACTCTTTGCCAATGCATTTTCTCCAAGTTTGGCATTTGTTGTCATGATTTTTAGGAGGGTTCCCCTTGACACAATGAGTCATTTAGCAGTTTTTGTGAAAGATGCATCAGCAGTTTTTTATAGCTGACAAATAAGTACTGCTGATTGACAAATAGCTTAACGTGACCTATGGAGCTGTGTAAGTAATTTTGATTTAGTTACTTCAAAGTAACAGTTCTTTCTCGTGTGATGTTTCTGTTATTTTGGCCACCCATTGTATGATGCTAATTTGAATTACCCATTTTTTCTCTGTATCTACACGGGGCTCATCTGCTAGGCATGGCTAGCGGCCTGGTCTGCCCTTTGGCGTGGCTGGGTTTGTGAATTTGAAACTCAAATTCTGAAGCAAATCTCTTGCAATTCAACACATTCTGCTTAGTCTGTCTGACTTGCTCTATCCTGTGTACTGTAGTTGTATGGGTTACACGAGGCAGTCTGCAGTTCTCCAGCAAGTTGAGATAAATTATAGCAAAAATATTATAGCTTTTTAATAGCACATTTTTTTGCTATTTGCTACAGAGGTGAGAGAGAATATTGTAGTTTAAAAGCTAAACTTTGACAGTATATTTTACATTAAGAAGTTGAGAGAAAGGTTTTGCTCAAGCACCAATTATGCAAAAAAATTGTGATTGTTAGCTCTCAAAGATGGATTATAAATAAGCATTTAGATATTTTATCTTTTTAGTTGTTAAAATTGTTAAAACATTTTCCATTCCTAAAATGATTTGTATTTTACATTGCTCGGACTTGAGAAGATAAAATGACTGGCAATTACAGCAAAACATTTTAATCTTGAAAATATGTTAGTAGCCTACCCCTGGTCTAAACACCACATTGTTATGATTTACTGTAGTGTTATAAAAAATAACCAATCTATTAAATTCTGCTGCATTTGTTGTGTCTAGGATTTTAGACCTAGCTACTTGATTTGTAGTCGGATTTGATGTGCTAATAGATGTGAGGTACTTCATCTCATATGCAATCAATAGTTCAATAGATGTACCCAGGACAACCATCTTAGCTGAGACCTTGGGCCAGCTCCTTCTTTTGCTGTTGGTTGGCCAGTCCAGGCAGATTCAGATGATGAAAGACATAATGTCCTAACGGCTTTACAAAAAATGTAAAGCTTCATGGCCAGTAAAAACAAAGGCTCTGCAAGCTTGTATACTGTCGATCAACTAATTGCTTTCATTTGATGTCATTTTCAAGGTTTGAGAGCAAATCTCTTAGACCTGGTTCTTTCTGCCACCAGAGGGGATGGAGTATGTAATCATTTCTTGGCTAGTGTGTTTTTCTATGTACTAACATTCCCCATACAACAAATAACCGCACAGGAGATTACTAGGATGTTTGCAACAGGAACTGTCAATCTGCTCCCCAAAAACAAGTGAAACACTGGATCTGTCCTTTCCTTCTTTAAGCTCCTGATTCTCCAAAACTCAGCCCGGGTCTTTCGGCTGATCTTCAATAATATCACCATGCAACTGGGAAGAACCTCCCCCTTCCATAGCTCTGTGATAAATAAACAAGCTATATAAACATTGGACCCCCCAACCCTCTGCTATGAAACAAAAACTAAAGACTTGCAACCTCCAAATCTTCCAAAGCATTTTACGAAATCAAACAATTTATTATCTACTCTCTCAGTGTCACCGTCTCCCCTGAATTAACCTGATATAGCAAACATTAAAGAAACATTAAAGAAAAATAGTTTCCCCCTGTAAGTGGTGTTGACAAGAACAAAGTAAACTGTTGAGGGGCTACACAGACCTACCCATTATTTCTGGTGAAAGTGGATGAAACTGGTTTGGTAATGATTGATACTGTTTTACTAACAGGAAACAAAAACTTGAATTCCCTCCCAATCTGCTCCATTCTGTTGTAGTCTTCTTCCTCCTTCCGGGTTTTACCTAGAGCTGGCATTGAAAACTCACTCCATTTCTCACCACAACAAAATTGCAAGATTTAAATTGCTCAACAACAGGGTTATTTCAGCCTCCAGCTTTTTTTACACCTGAGATAACGTCTCCCCTGACCGTGAGAAAGCCCAGCCTATTCTACTTGCACAAAACACTACAGGCTTTTCATTGTTCAATCTTTAAGCAGGACAATGAAACAAATACCATATGTCACAGTCGTAGGATGGCAGGACACAAGGTGCAGAGCAAGTAAAGGGAATAATTTTTTTTATATAACACAAAAAAATAACAAAATGAGCAGCAACCTGTGAACTAAGTGCAAACACAACACCAACCATAAAGGGGAACTGAAATAAGATCAATAAAAGGCAATGCGGGACAGTTATCTCTAACTGGGGACAATCAAAAACAGCAGCACAGAGATCAAGTTCAAAGGTTTATTTGTCATTTGCAATAACAAGTTATGGCAGTGATATATTTGGTTTTCCTACTCCCGAGAGTGTGGTTAAAAGTAAAAAAGAAACATTAGTTATAATATAAAAATAAGAAGAACACAATCAATCAATAATAACACTATAAAAATACACCCATCAATAATAATAACTATACAACTGTACAAGATGTGCAATGTAGAAGTGACAGGTGTGCATGATATAATTGTCAGATGAGCATGATATAAAGTGACAGGTGTGCATGATATAACTGTCAGATGAGCATGATATAAAGTGACAGGTTTTCATGGGACAATGAATGGAAGGGAAGAGTGGTTCCTGAATAGAGCAGCCTTACAGCCTGTGGAAAGAAACGGTCCCATAGCCTTTTAGTTTTCCTGTGTCTAGAAGCACCTCTGCGAGCAGGTCCTGACTGTTACAGGGTCTGGTCCAAGTTGATATTTTGCAAGTGCAATCCTCCATAAGTTCAAGTGCACACTTTCATGCATGTACAGGAAGACCACAATAATTTTCTAAGGGTACTATACATTACCATGCATTTTCTCATTTGGACCAAAAATTTGGACCATATATTCTTTCCTGGATTTTGTTCCACAATTCAGCCATGCATATATTTTATTTGTACTATTGCAAATATTGGTGTCAAAAGTGTGATGCACACTGTGGTGTAGACTCTAGATATTGATAATAACATTAAAATAATCTGCTGTGTAATGTATTGTAATACTAAATGTATAAAGAAGATAATGTGGTTGTACATAATAATATATAAAATTGGCTTGAAGGCATGAGACTCACAAATTAGAGACTTTATTTGAATGATCTAACAGTCTTGGTACTTGGACTTGAAGGAAAAAAGCTAAACAATGAACTCTGATTCTTGCTAAATAAACAAGGCTATGCTGTTGTGCGCATCCATAATCGCCAGCACAGCACCAATTTCAACCAAGGCTCCCCTCAAGGGAGTAAAGGGACAAAGTTGTGGAAAGCATTATAAAATAAGCAACACAAACTGGGAGCAATTCCACATACTTATTCATTGATATATGCGTACTGTATTCATAAATGTTTACATTTAGTGTTGAAGACGTTTATTTCTTTTGTCCATGATTCCTGGTAAATCAACAGATTCATGCAGTACATGTTTTGAATGACTAGGAATAGGGGTCCCTTTCTGTGGCCACTGACTGTGTGAGCTCTTTCTATATCTCCTTCACAAGGTTGTATCAACCATTCCTATTTACAAAACCCTTATACATTTCTTGGTTCTGGGAAACTTAAAATTCACACTAGCACTCCTGCAAACCTCAATAAGCATGTTAACTTGATATAGTACCAACAAAATTTTACAACAAATGCACAACATCAATCCAGACTCATCCTGGACTGAACCAACCGGGCTCTTAACATGTGTCCCCAAAACACATTCATATGTCATATTGCTGGGTTGTGGACAGGTTGGCAGAGGCAAAACGGTTTCTGTAGGAGTAATCAATTTTAATAGAGGAAGGTACAACTGAAAGAAACAAACAAACAAACAAACAAACAAACAAACAAACAAACAAACAAACAAACAAACAAACAAACAAACAAACAAACAAACAAACTTAAAGCAGACTGGGCATAGCATTCGGCTGCTAACCAAAATGAACCACATTAATGTGGGCAACCATTCAACATAAATAGGTTCCCCAATTTGAGGCAATCACCAACACCTGCCTCCAATTGGGGAGACCAAAGCACATAGAGGTGCCTAGAGGCACCTCTTCTGGCCATGTCCTGACTATGGCCCAGCCAGCACGAAGATGGCTAGGGGCATAGCCAGGACATGACATCATATTCATCCATTCATACAAGTTCCTGCATGTTATAAAACCAATAACTAGCCTGTTGATTTAGCAGTATTCCTTATGTTTTGGAGCAGTATAGGCACATCTACATGGTCTGCAAACTGCCAAAAGACTTCACACTATTGGACATTATACCAAATTGTTTTCACACCATTGAAAATGTCAGTCTGTATGATCCATTTTGAATGTTATTGTTAACTCTAAGGCTTCCATTTGATTACAAATCTGATCTGAAATCAGGACTATATAATGAATAGAATAGGTGGTTGTTTTCTTAAAATGTACTTTTATTATTAGTGATAAATAATAGAAGCCCATTCCAGTACATTCAAAGTTATTATTAAGAGTAGGGAATGTCATTTTTTTTATGAATTTACATTTAAATTAGGATATTAAAATAAACTGTGAATAATATATATTATCCAAATATATACAAGTTTGTGTGTGTGTGTATGTTGACATTCTAAACGTGCAAGTCTACCTATGCCCTAGCTAACACCGCCGCCAAACAGGTAAAACAGGTGTGACGGATTTGTTCTGTACGGTATCACTTCAACTCCGTCACCGTTGACGGTCAAAACTGAAAGTCCAAGGACTATTCAGTATTGGGAGGATATTGCTTTAACAGTTAACTGTTATTGTTGTTTGAACGTCGCATTTGAACAGCAAAGAAAAGTTATTACAAGGTAAGGTTTGAAATACCACCTAAATTGCCGGAATTTGTCGAATAAGTCTACTTTGGATTTCAGTATTGTTTTTAACACTTTGCGGTCGTTATTCTGATAGCTGCGTCTAGTTCATTACATAATATGTTGGCTATGACATGTGCGCCCAAAAACAACGTTGAACGCAATAATGAATTCAGCTGGGATTTGGAAACTAATCAGAAATATGGCGGCGACTGTAGCATTTTTTTGAATAACATCTACATGAAGTAACCCTAGGAAATGCACAAGTGTTGTGGTCTATAACACATGAAACAGACTATTTCCGCATTTCCATTTATGTTCATACTGATACAATATATGTATGCCAACAGAGATCAAAGGTTAATAGAGAAATATGTTATTTATTACCGCAGTAAAGATCATTTAATATGAACCTACGCCTTAACAACATATAAAAAGCACTTCTGGCTCACCAACATTTGAAATATATAAAAATGGGTAGAAATGTGTCATGAACTGAATGTATTCATGAAGACATTATTCCTCTATACATGCCTTATAGTACAAACACTATTCTATATTCAGCAGCAAATGTATTGTAAATACTCAGGAGAGTGTGCAGTCCAATGAAAAGGTCAAATCATGGGGCACCATGTAAATGCAAGTGTTTGTGTTGTTCTACTCCCCCATACTGTTGGCCACAATGTAAATAATACTGAATATGACAATCAAAACTTTTCTGCACTCGGAAGTTAATATACTGGGACACTATGTATTTGTATAAAGGGGGAGTTTGTATAGTCAAGAGGTGTTGTCAAATTATGACTCAGTATGTAATTTCTATTGTAGCTGCAAAAAATAATGATTTACTGCAAACCGGAAGTCTGATTGTTGCGTCCGAATCGCAAATGTTGCCCGCATTACGCCAATTCTAATATTCACTGTTCCGCTGCTCATGCCTGCTTGGATGTCAGCGGTATACGGCAGACAAGGTGCGAACGAATGTTGAACAGTGGTGCAAGTCCTCACAACTTTGGTTTTAAATGATCAAGTTGGTTGTCTATTACTTATAAAACCATTTTATTAATAATCAAACCCCAGAATTGTTTCAAATATATTTAATATATTGTTGATGAAAGCACTTAAACCTTTGTCTTTCACCATATTTCCAATTATTAATTTCATTTAAATATTTAAAACCTTTGAGAAACTAGGTGCATTGAATCCTTGTAATATCACCTGTAACCGTAACCATTTGTAATGAGGCCCGGTCAATTTCCTCACTTAAGTATTGTAGTGTATTTTAATTAACTATTCAATGTTTGGCCTTTTTTGAGTTATTTATACAAATTGGCATGGTAAAAGCCATTAATGTGAATTGTCTTACTTTAGCTATGTGTTTGTAACCTAGTACATTCCGCCTGTGAAACAGATGTCTGGTCCTCTTGGTCCAGACATGCCTATACCTGTGCCTAAACCTCGGGCACGCTACAAGCGGGCTGCTGGGAGTTTACAGAGCCAGAACTCTATGGAGAGGTGAGTTATCTTCACTGCCTGTTTTCACGACCACTTGTTTTACTAAATACCTGATATTCTTATTGTGATTTTTTCATCACCAGTGTTGTGGGTAATGTGTAAGAAAGTAGTCAGGCTACTTTTTAAAGGTAACAAGTAATGTAACATGTTTATTATTTCATTTAAGTAATCCCTTACTAGATATTCTTTCTAATAAATAACATGTTACTCAATATCCCTCAGTGTAACCTACGAAGCTTTACGTAGCATTACTTTTCTCTAGTAGCAAGTGGCAACAAAGGATACAAAGATAGAAGCACCAGCTCTTCCAGATGAAGCACATGATACACCTACTAAAGCCACTCGCCCAGCTCCCATTCATTTCAAAACGATATGTAGCGCCAACTGGCGATTTGTGCAGCGGAAGGCTGAGCTTTGCGATTCAGGCTTGGAAAGCAGTTTGTTATTTCGACTACATCACTATTACACTTGCTTATAACCTGGGCCCGCTCCAGGCATAAGCGACATAAGCGGTTGCTTAGGGCCCCCAATCACTAGGGGGCCTCTGATTGCCATGGATCCCCCAACTGACATGGGAGAGGGGGCCCCAAATGACATTTTGTTAAGGGCCCCTAAGAGGCTAGAGTCAAATTTGTTGTTATGGTTTGCTGGGATCGCTTGCCTGTTGGACAACCAAAGTTCGATCAGAAAACATCCTCTGTTAGACAATCAAAGTTGATCCCAAATAATTTCTTATTCCCAGGCAAACGATTGTTTAATCTGAATAAATATGTAGCTGCCACATCAGAGCTATATTAACAACAAATGATGAAAAAGGGCATTTAAATAAAGGGAACAGGGCAGTGGGGCTTGTTCTTATTCACCAGAGTACGCTTTCATTCTGTTAATAATCTTCATGTAACCCAAATTGTATTTGTATATGAGAGGTGTTAAATACATATTCTGTTTCTAAACGTAATTTTTTTTAATCATCTGTCTAGTACTGAAATCTGTACATACAGGCTGTAAAATAAGCCTGTCCTGAAAATAGGGGGGGGCACTTGCAATACAAAATATTTCATACATTTAAGAGATTTTTGACTAAAGAACAGAACTCAAATATTGTTTGTCATTATGGTAAATGATTACTTGAGATAATAGGATTGGTCGCTCTTGCTCTATAACATGTGAATATAGAATCAAAGGATTGTTCTTAAAGTAATTAAGTAACTTAATGTCTTAATTTCTACTTTCTACTACAAGTAATGTAACAAATTACTTTATGGAAACTTTAAATAGTAACTGTAATTACTAGGTCAACACTGTTCATCCCATGATTTATTCTTTGTTTTTATATTTATTTTCTAGGGATTTGATATATACAGCCAATCCAGCAATAGGTACAGGAATTCATAGTAAAGGTAGGTCCCGGTGGTTTACATGACAACAATTACATATTTGATCAGTGATAAAGATTTTGACTACGTACATTCCCTCAAAAAACAAGATATGTTTCGTGAGAACTGCACCTGTGTAATGACAGGTCATGTTCAACTGACTCCCACAATGTGGGTAAGATAGCTTTTCTTTCAGCGATTCACAATCTTCAGTCTTGCTTAACAAGTTTTGTTCCTGACATGTCATAGACACCCCTCCCTCTTGACTCTTAAAAAAGTCTGCATCCTTGTTAATGTGATGCTGAGTCCTGTTAGATCTCCAGTAAAACATTCCTAAAGACAAATATAGCTTTCGTGCAGAGTCACAATAGCTGGACGAGAAAAACAGGTTTTGATACGAAGACATGCTTTGCTTTATTTTGTCATGAAATAACAAGGCACCCTTTAACATGCATCATTTTACCTTTCATTCACAGGTACAAATGTTACGATGTTAGAAACTGTAGACAACTCTGCCATTAGGTTAAATAATTCTTCATTCAGCACTGCCATCAACAGCCAAGCTGACCAGAATGAAATCCAGCCAAACGTCTCACTCTACACATCGGATTCTGGCCTGATCCCGTCTTGCCCAGAACTGGACAGTAGTGATTCAGATAGACTCCTTGACAGATCTGCCTCGTCATCCTCCCCTCCAAGCAGTCCTGCTTCAGATCATGACCCCTCCCTCATAGTATTACCTGACTGGACAAAAGAACTTGGCTCTGAATCATCCAATGATGATGATGAACTAATTGCAGAAGTTAAGAAAGCTTGTCTCATGAATAAGTGAGTATTAGTTAACAGGCTATGGCCCAGGTAAAGCAGAATTTCAGTATCAATGGATATGTAATTACATGTAACGGACAACATGACATTAGAGATGTTGATATGGCCTTGTTTCATTCTTCTATGCCTCAGCACCAGTGTGGTTGGTGTTGTTGCCAATGGACAACCCCCTTTGCCTCGCGTGGAACACACAGTTTTGCAGACCAGGCCTTTCAAACTGAAGACTCCACGGTACGATGTGACACCGTATCACAGCACTCAGGCGGTTAAGGGACCCATTTGTGGGGAGTTGAAATGGAACAAAAATGTTCTGCCAATGTTTTAAGTTGGTTTGAACCCAATATAGAAATATTTGTATGTTCTGCCGATTTTAATGTGGATTTGAAAGCCTATTGAAATTATTATTTGGGTGTAGCCATATCCAACATAGAACAATGGTTATTTGACTTTGAGCAGGGTAGACTTGTTTGTCTACCCATTTGTTAACTCCACAAACCCCTTTGTTGATTTATTCAGATCACTATATTACATGATGTACCTATACAATTGCTTCTTTTTTCTTTCTCACTAAGACGGCTGTCACCCGCATAGCAGTACTCTGTGGAAAAGTTAGAAGTGCTCCGTAATGCAACTTCTATCCTTCGGAGATTTACGACACCTGTTTCTGTCAAGATAAATGAAACGTGTTCTTGCTATGTCTCTTTTTCAATGACCTCTCCCTTTGCCCACAGAGCCGCCACCATCCGCGTGAGCAGGAAAAAGCAAGGACCAGGAAGCGGTGGCGGAGCAAAGGCGGCAGACACTTCTCGTAGGGAGAGTGTGGTGTCTCGATCCAGCTGGCTGGATGTATGGAAGGGACGAAGGTACTGTAAAATTCAATGAAACAACACTGGATTTTATCTTATGATGTTTACAAAAATGATAAATAAAATTCTAATTTTAAAATGGTAAAACAAAATGCACACAGACGGAATTTAAAAACCAGAAAAAGAATAAAAACCGCTCAGTGCGTAATACCATTAAGTAATGCACTTATTACATTAAGTGCATTACTGTACACTTAATGTTATACCAAAAAGGTATTACATTAAGTGTACAGTAATGCAAGATTATTGGAAAATTAAGATACATTTAGTCAATTTCTATTTTTTTTTCCTGAAGGCACAATGTTCTTTGGGCTACCTTGGATGGACAGTTGGTATCCCTGTGGAAGAAACGCACAGTGAGTGAATCCCCAGCTCTGCCACCATTGTCCATTGGACCCTCCCTTTGAGTTTTCAACAGAACTATTCATATCATGCCCAGTTCATGCCTGGGTTCACCATCTCTTACTATCCTCTCCAATTCCCCGCTGCAGGACAAGTTTACTGACATGGTATTCCATGTGTCAAGCATCACTGAGGTCCGAACGCAGGACAAAGGCCGCTTCTCTGTTTACTTCCGCAAGAAGCACTTTGAGTTCATGGCACACAGTGAAGGTAAGCCGCTAGTTGATATAAACATGCCTTTTGGCTCCAACTGTGTTCCTGCCCTAACCACCACATCCCTTCTCTCTGTGTTCCCAGCGGTGCAGGAGGGCTGGGTGACTTCCCTCTTGGCTTCTCGTGGCCTGGACCCCCCAGCTCCTGCACAGCAGCATGGGGCCCTGGTCATGAAGGACCCCCGTAGCCGAGTGTACGCTGCCATATGTGGACACAACATGTGGATTTACTCCAGTAAAGAGGTAAGGGAACAAGCTGCAGCAAACTCTATCATCCTGCGATTCTCGTGATGGTTCACAATGGCTTCTTCAGGTGGGTGTTGTGTCGCTCAACTTTTGTTCTTTGTACCACGCAGAATTTTGAGTTGGGGATCGGGACAACCTGTGTGTCCATGAACGTGGCGTCAGTGAAGCAGACAGGCCGCCATAACTTCAGCCTCATCACACCATACAAAACGTTCAAGTGAGCGAGCATCTCATGCCTCTCTCTTACATTGAAATAATTCTGACCCCTTGACTTATATAATTAAATATATTTTCTTTGACACACAATGCCCCATGAGGAAAAAGCAAAAACATTTTTTTTTTAATTTCTGCCAATTTCTTGGTGTCCACAAATTCAATTGATTGTACACGATTTAACGAGTCACACACCAGTCTCTGTCTTAAGTCCCAGACTTTATGGTGCCTGTCAGATCATAAACCAAGACGTGTCCAAGGAACTCTAAGAATTGTGTTGACGCATACATTTCTGGGGGAATTTTATTTCACCCAAGAACAGAATTGGCTTCATCATTGTGAACAGTTTCAAACCACCAAGACTCCTCCTAGAACTACTTAACTGAGTGAAAAGGGCCTTGGCTAGGGTGGGCATTGGTCACAGAGCTTCAAAATGTTTCTGTGGGGAGACCTGAACAGAAGATAGCAGTACACTGACATTCCCCATTCAATCTGACAGACCTTGAGAGGATATACAATAAATGATTCGAGAAACTTCCCAAATCCAGGTGTGCAAAGCTGGTTGAATCAATCAAATCAATCAATCAAATGTATTTTATAAAGCCCATTTTACATCAGCAGTTGTCACAAAGTGCTTTCACAAAAGACCCGGCCTTAAACCCCAGGGAGCAAACAGCAATAGTGATGAACTTCAGTGGCTAGGAAAAACTCCCTAAGAGGGCCAAATTTAGGAAGAAACCTAGAGAGGAACCAGGCTCCAAGGGGTGACCAGTCCTCTTTTGGTTGTGCCGGGTGAACATATACCGAGTCCAAATTTTAATAGTTCAATGTATGTGGGCTAAGCCTGGAGTCTATTTGAATCATACTCAGCTGTGCTTGCTGCCAAAGAAAATTCTACCAAGTTCTTCAACAAAGTACTGATTAAAAAATGTTCTGTAGGTGCAAAATATTTAATGTATTTATTTTCAATAAATTGGCACAAATTTCAAAGATTTAGTTTTTTCTCTTGGTAATTATGGGCTATTGTGTTTGAGACTGATGGCATATCAGAAATTATAAACTAAGATTATAACACAACAAAATGTGGAGAAAGTGAATTGGACTGAATATTTTATGAAGGCACATAATGTTCAAACATGGTGTATTGTAGTTAGCTTTAGAGACTTTTGTGGTTGGTTGGTGTCTGTAAGCTAAATCAAGGATGTTAGTTGGAGAAGGTGCTCTCCTCCACGCCATATGTCTCGGCGAATACTTTCTGCTTGAGCAAGTAGTCTTATTAGAGTCAGAGTGGCTAGGTGAAATTCACTTCAGAGAACATTTTCCCTCCCAAACCTATCAGGAATGGATAGGAGTGATAGTTGCAGCGATACGGCAAGGCAATAATTGGACAATCTGTACCTCCAGTTTCTCAGTAGACTCATCGCGGGAGCTGGGTTTATGGCTATCGAGCCTGACCCAGGTGATACTCAGTGCCTTGTCATGCAGCGAGGTTGCCCAGCGACTCTGGGACAGTCCCTGGAACAAAGTGTGTGCTGACTGTGGCTGTGCCAACCCTGAGTGGGCCTCGGTCAACCTGCTGGTGGTCATCTGTGAAGCGTGTGCAGGTGAGCTGGGATTGCGGTGAGGCTTAACAAGGAAGCCAGTGATGTGTACAGATAGGGAACGTCGCTCCATGTGTCTTATGCTACTTTCCTTGTTCTCCCTCTAAAGGTCAGCATCGGTCTTTGGGAATCAACGTGTCTAAGGTGAGAAGCCTGAAGCTGGACAGTAAAGTGTGGACGGAACCTCTGATTCAGGTGAGACCATGTGTCCTGTTATAGGGCAAAACATGAGTTATCTGTCCAAACACACATACAAATGTATAATAATAAAATAACCTGGTGTGAAGCAGTACAATTCCCAACACTGCCCTCTGATAGTCTCTCTTCCTTTCATAGCTCTTTGTCCGATATGGGAACAAAGTTGCCAATGAAGTGTGGGGTCACAATGTGCCAGGGGCAGAGCAGATCCTTCCAGACGCCTCCGTGGATCAGAGGGGGGTCTTCATCAGGGCAAAGTACGTCAAGGGCCGATACAGACGGGCACATCCACTAGCCTCCAGCCAGAGACTTCTCAACCAGGTCAGCCAGGCCTCACCTACAATACTGCTCTCAGCCAGCAGGGGGCAATAACACAGGTTTACATTTAGATCCCTCACAAAACGAACCTCCTGGAGTCTGAGGAAAATGGTGGAAGAGTTTATTTTTTTAACCCCTCCTTATCATTTATGTCCTCCAGAGACTGTGTGAGGTTGTGTGTGGCCTGAATGTCCCTGAGACAATGTCACTGCTGTGCTCGGGGGCGCGGGTCCTGTGCAACTCGTTGGACCCTAAGGGCCCCTCACCCATTGCCCTGGCGGAGCAGGCTGGACAGGCAATGCAGACAGAGCTCCTCAGGCACAACGAGTACACGGGTAGGGACGGCATAGAACCCGGCTTTAAGGCCCAGTCGACTGGTGTCGTTTTGGGTCTTGGAAAAGTCTCAGCCTCTCCTTTTCAGTTAGTCAGAACATCAACGTTTTTCATCATTGGATGTGCTGTTTATTTTTCATCTTTTCAGAATCCCCGGCCCACAATCATCAGAAGCCCAGCAGAGCCTCCTCCACCTTGGACCTCCTTTCTGCTGCAGGTACGCTTTACCACTGAGATCCATTGAGAAGATTGGTGGTCGTACAACAATGGGGTCATGTTCATATTAAGGACTGTTGGAAGCAAAGTTCAGAAACGCTTAACTTTGCTATGGGATATTGGGCCACACTTCTGTGAGAGTAATGGCCCTCAGCTAAAATACAGGCACAGCAAAATAGCCTATGTTTTTAGCTATTCTAGGCTATTCCGAATAGTTGGTTTCCGATGGAAAACATCTGTTCGTGTGTATGGCAGGAGAGGAAGAGCTTCATGGCAAGTTGGAGGAGGATCGCTTCCTGTTCTCCCTGGAGAATGACTCGGCTGCCTGCGATGTTCTGGACCTCCGGGAGGTCATCTCTATCTTTGATCGCTCCGAAGGGTATTGCAACCTCACAGTGTTTCTGTTGTGGCTGATATGCCATACCTGTCTTCATGATGTGATATATGCTGGTTGTGGTAAGCTACAAGGTTAAATGTTGGTTTCCTCCCGCAGAACAACTTATGCCTTTGAGATGGTGACTCTGACGGAGCAGTTGGTGTGCAATGCTGACACCGAAACGGTTCTATTCATTCACCTGCTCCATATTCTCAAGGTAGCCCATTAACAGCGTGACCGCTTAGATACTGTAACCAGCTACAGTGTCTTCTGTGTACTAAAACCTGAGTGCCCTGCCTTGTTCCTTCAGTGCTCCAATCATAGGGGATTTAACACCAACACTGGTTTATCTGATCCAGCTTTTCATCCAGCTAATGATTAGAATCAGATGTGCTAGATTAGGGTTGAAGAGAACCTACAGAATGGTTGCTCTTGTTATGGACTGCAAAAATGAATTGAGTTTGAAAAACGTGTATTAACAGTTAATCATGAAATTATATTAAACACATGCATTTGGAGAGTTAACCTGTCACCTTATTTTGACCATAGCGCAAGTAAACTCTGATTCCCTTCCATAATACAAAGGGTAATATCTCATCTCATTGCAATCTGGCCAATCCTTTAAAAGGAGATATTCAACAAGAGAAAAAGAGACAGATAAGAGGCATAACAACATATGTCCCTGAGCTATTTCTTCCCTACAGTTGCTTTTGACTTTTGGTGTAGGTAATGAAACAGTCTAGAAGCTTCCAGCCCAAATTCCAATGTCCTTGGCTATGAACTGGGATCCCATCTGACCCCCAAAAACAACTGCCCTCATTATTCTGTCCCATGAATACACATGTAATGACACATGTAATATGGGAGCGTGATCAATAACACACTCTTTGCTAATACATGGCTGACCATAAGTATGGGCATGATTATACAAAATTATCAGCAACTATGCCTTGATTAATTCTAAATTCTAGACTATCCAGGAGCTGGGTTGGGCCACTCTGTTATAGGACCCAATCTACAGGTAAAGATACAGACACCTCATCCCCTACATAGTCCAGAGCCTGCTGGTTTTCTGTTCAACCTCATCAGTTAATTCCCACAAATGGTGTCCCAGGTGAAAATAATTCGCTGATTAGATGGGAAAAATGCAATGGAAGCGGTGTTGCTGTATGGATTTAATAGGTGCAGTATATCTGAAATAGAATTGAACAGTTAACTCAGTGGCCTAGTGTTATCTGATGCACAAATACTGCCCACTGGTCCCACTGCTTTCCGACTAAAACTCTGTACACAGATGTTGGAAAGAATATGTATCTTAATGAAAAGCCTAACTCCTCCACTCAGGTGGTGTTACCTGGATCTTTGGATGAAGAGGAGCTGGACGGGGTGTTTGCTGTGTCCCGGGTGTCGCTGTGGGAGGGAGAAGGCCTGCAGCACGCCGAGGTCTGGGCCGTGCTCCGCGCAGGGCAAGTCCTCATCTATCCTACTGACCACCAGCGGCAGAAAGACAGGCTAACATTAACTCCTGACAGCCAATACAGTGAGTCACTCCACATTCCCTCCAGACAGCCTGTTAACACGACACTGTGTGTATTGACCCGACTCGTGCTGACGAGCAGACATTGCAGCAAGAGGTAGCAGGGCGGCCTATTTCAGGTCTGCCCATCGCAGTTCCTGAAGACTTAACCCCAGTTAACACAATTTAATGTTTCGTATTTTAACCAGGTATGCTGTATTAGGTGAAAAATTACAAGACATTAGCTCTCCAAGTACAGGTTTGGAGACTAAACTGTAACTTGCACTCATCTAATTATCTGTATTATCCACCACAGGGATAGAATCCTCTGAGAACACCATAGAGCTGACCACTGGAGGGAGGTCGGTACCACAAGAACACCTTTGCATACGCGCATCATTAAAGCAAGCGGTTCCCCATTGTGTTCATCTACTGTATCTTTGCGACTCCCCACTCTCTCCCCCACTAGAACCATGTCCATGCAGTTTGAAAAAACCCACAGCTGTCAGACCTGGCACACTCTACTGAAACGGGCAGCAATCAGCAAGAGGAATACTCGTCCGTCTTTGTACCAGCTGCCCACCTCCTCCACTGGCACGGTGCCCCCCCTCATCGAAAGGTGCATCTCCCACATTACGAAATACGGTAGGTGCCAGCGACCGTCTGCCGCATACCACGTTAATTATTGTACCGGTCTGGAGAAATGGTGTCCGACAGGGACTGTATTCGCAGCCGTACAGCAGTTTTATAGCCGCAACCCTCCTTTCTCCAAGGTTTGAAGGTGGAAGGTCTATACCGGCGCTGTGGCTTGGCCACCAAGATCAACCTTCTTGTCGAGGCACTCAGCATTTCACCTAAAACTGCCCAGCTGGAGAAGGATGAACAGGGTCTCCTGGACGTCGCAGGGGCTCTAAAGCAATATGTCCGCCAGCAGGTGGTGCTCATCCCGGAGGATCACAAGAAATTATGGGTGGAGGCGGCAGGTATTGTATCTCCAACAATGCAAATCTTTCCAGTTCGATAATGACAGACATTTGGCCCTTCATGGAGTCACAAATATCTTTAGATGAACAATGTATATATACGTCCCATCTTTTACACAATTTGTCAGGGCAGGTGATAGGCAACTTTAGTCGTGGAGGCCCAAAACACTGCATTTATTTCCAATCACCTGGTGTCCCAGGTCTCACTTAGTCATTAAGAGAGGATGCAAACCAAGTGTTTCCACACTCCAGGGTTGCCTACCCCTCTTGCGAGATGTTTAATTCGACACTGATTAACAGCGTTGTCCTTCATTGCCTGTTGATGCAGCTCACAAAGATGAGACCATCCGATTGGCTACTTATCGCCAACTACTGAAGAAGCTGCCTCCTGACAACAGAATCATGCTCCACGCCCTCTGTGGACACCTCTACATGTAAGAGAAACACATCACAGAGTACTGTATGGAGCAAACAAACGCCTAACTGACATTCACCTTCCCTCCTAGAGTTCAGCTGTACAGCTCTGAGAACCGCATGACGGCCCAGAACCTGGCGCTTGTGTTTGTCCCCACACTGTTCCAGGAGCTGGCAATGAACCCCAACGTGGTGCGCCTCACCAGAGAGCTCATCATCCACCACGCAATCATCTTCCTGGTGAGGCACTTAGAACATTGGTTCTGACTGTTTATTCTGACTGTTTGGACAACATTAACTTACTGTGAACCTAACACTTTCTAATCTGCAGGGCCAAGAAGAAGAGTCTGACAAGGAGGTCAATGAACTGATTACAATATTGTAGGAAAATAATTTCTGCCTTCTGCTGTCAAAAAAAGCTTGGATTACAAATATGTATTAGGCTATTTTCTTTTCACATGGTAATTATTGTGGGATTAAAGTCTTCTGCCTGAGCGGTACAGAGGTCTAAATCAAGGCCTTGCAATATAGTTGTTTCAGTGCAGCCGTGTGTTCGAGTCTTGGTTCTGGCATACCAACGCTCTCCGTGGGTTAAGCAAAAATTGGCTTAGCACTTCACAGGCTAGACACTAGGGTGGGTGTCAGACAGGGCTGCCTTGTCTCACTGAAGTGAGTCCATGTGGTATTTTGTGTCTGCAGGCTCAATTGTGGTTGTTGGCTGGGGATTGCGTTCTCCAGGGCATGTCATTGAAGCCTTCCTGATAGACCAAGCAATGTGATACTAAGCAGAGTGGCATGGTGATGTGTGCATCAGAGGACTTGTCCTGAATGTGTAATTGTATGGCCATAATGGCAAATTGGACATTTGCAGTACAAAGGAGAAAATAGGACCGTGGACACAAATGAAGGGGATAAATGTCTTGCTAACACGAACAAAAAACATTTATTCTATATTCAACACTGTAAAATCTAAATAATAACAAACTGAGTTATTGTATGTTTTGTGACCTTGGGTGTGACCTATGCCACAGCCACCAGCTAGCATGGGTTTAGATCTAGCCCAATGCAAAAACTCTTTGTATTCCCCTGATCTCTTTGAAATGAATCCTAAGTATGTTGGTAAGTATTATGATACAGCTCTTGAATAAACTTTGACAAACCACAAAACCTGTTTTTTCCCTCTTATTTATTTGGCATTACCCAAAAAAGACATTGATCTATTCTTGAAGGAGTATGTGTAAAAGCTGCAAAAACTGTGTGCTCTAATTCTCATTGACGGTTAGATTTCCAAACAGAAAGATAAAAAGTAATCAAAACAATACACAATATAGTTTTCTATAAAATACAAACAGGATTCCTAGCATACATATATTGCAAGAATTTCACATTGTTCCAAAAGATTTAGGGACGAGGTCATCAATACTTCGGCCTCTTTGGTTTCTCCCTGAAATAAAAATAAAATTTGATGTTGAATGAGCATTGTGAATAGTAAACAACATCACATTTCCAAATTTTAAGTAAGACAAAACCATAAGAATTATTTTATAATCATTCCTATCTGTTTTGACGGAGCTGACAAGCCATTTAATGGTATCATATGGGCCATAACCTTTTGGCACATGAAAGTGCATATGTTGATCTTAACTACAAGAATAACTACAAGGAGTAATTCTTCCAATTTGTTAAATTAGGTTGCCGAAAACCCATATGCCTGATATTTCAGCGAGTGTACTTCCTCACTGCTCTATGTGATAATTTACCCTACAGTAAATGTATCAAAACAGTTGATTTGCCATTTATGTTTGACAATAAAACAAACAGTATCTTGTTTGATGTATTTCTGGAAAGATGAGAGAAGGCAGTCAAATGTGTATGAGCAGAAAATAGATCACTGATGTGCAGTAAGAATCTCTGACAGCCAGTTCTACTTTTTCATTGCATCCCTACTATCAGGGACTTATTCAAACCTTGGACATTAGGTGGGTGCAATTAATGATGAAGTAGAACAGAAAACCAGCAAGCTCTGGCCCCCTAATATACTCCTAAATAGTATTGTCTGCTTGTGCTTCGTTTGTGCCGTTAACATTTTAGTTTGTGCTGCTTTGGTATTTTAGATATTAGACATTTCATTATTGGTGAAGATGTCACTCAGCCGCCCAAGCGGGCTCCAATGTGAGCATGTTGGGAGGGAGTGATGACGTCATCACTTGTCCAGCTGGTAATGCTTCCGACCTGGACTGGGTTTAAATAGACTGTGGACTTAGCCCACATGCATTTATTTCTTATTACAATTTAGACTGTTAATATGTTCACCTAGCACAGCCAGTAGATGACTGGTCACCCCTCGGGGGTGGTTCCTCTCTAGGTTTCTTCCAAAAATTCAGCCTTCTTAGGGAGTTTTTCCTAGCCACAGAAATTCACTAGTAATGTTGTTTGCTCCCTGGGGTTGAAGGCCTGGTGTTTTGTAAAAGCACATTGTGACAACTGCTGACGTAAAAGGGCTTTATAAAAATAAATGTGATTGACTTTTTTGGTTGAATTTGGAGCATGTTGGGTGGCTGATTGACGTTATCACCTATAATTACATTACTAATATAGAAAAAACAGAAGCAGCACAAAAAACTATTTAACAGCACAAACAAGACACTTTTGGAGGATGTTGGTGTGCTGAGTGACCACAGAATGACTGATATAATATTCTTTAATATCTTTAAAATGGTAGCACCACAAACAAAGCACAAACGATTGAGCCTATTTTGCCGAAGTTCTGTGTTGGGTGGGGGGCCAACTTCATGCAGGTGTTAAATAACCTTGGTCTTTGAGTTTCTAATACCATCTTCAGCTGATCTATATCTATTCACTCCTCACCTACAATAAACCCACATAAAATGTACTAACCTGACACCACTACTATGATACCTAATTCACTCAATCATACTACACTTTCTATCATTCCTGTCATGCTAAGAAACGCAAAATAGGATTTTTTTAATTCACATCCTGAAGGGACTTATTAATAGTGCTTTGAATTGAAAACCTCCACACCCCTCACCCTTGATCTTTTTTTCCACTCATCCCTCTTCCCTTGATATTGACTAGACGCAAATAGCACGTGCTGAACAGACCTCCATGTCCTAAAGGACTGAGACAATCTTCACCTCATAATCTTGACTCGTTACTCTGTTCAGCTTGGCACACTGACAGAATGCTTTACGAACCGGCGGAAAGTCTACTCACCCGTCAGCCTCAGCCTTCTTCCTCTTCTCGATGATCTGTGTCGGACAAAACGCATGATTCAGAAGACGCATATCAGTGCAGCGTCAATGACAACGTGATCACAGCATTTTAAGTGCGCAGTAAAACCGTCCACTTACAGCGCTGATCTTCTTCCACTGCCTGTCCAACTCTGCCTTCTCATTGGTCTCTTTGAAGCGCCGAGTCTTCCTCCCCTCAGACATCTTAATGCCATACTGGAACGCAGCCCTGATGGGGACAAATGATTTTGTCAGCAATCTCTTAAAAGGACAGAATTTAAAGCGTTTCATGGAAACGGAAAGGAATCCGATGACATTGTTACGTTTGCAATGAGGAAATGAATGTGGAGAACAGGGATTTCAGCTTCATTGTTGTTTGAAGTGCTCCAAGGTGACATACTTGGGCAGGGCCTCCTTGTTGTTCATGTACTCGCTGTACTCGTCCTGCGTGTCAAAGTCCCAGCGACCCAGCGGACCCTTCTTGTTGCCCTACAGACGGCAAGACAGGTCAAAAAGCACATCAGCCACAACTGACATTTGAATGGAACAGCTGACAGAAGACACAAGGGGGTGATCACCAACCTGATCCATCTTGCTGTAGTCCACCTCTTCGTCACTGTCCACGGCCAGGTCATCCATACTGAGCAGACAGACAAAAAATTAATTCACAGGAGCACCTACGGCATATGGCGTAATAAGGTCCATCAAAGTGCTTAGAAAATTCTCATAATGTGCAGTAAAAGTGACGCAAGAGCATAAAAGATCTCCATGGTGATGGGAATGTAAATAAATGAATTAGAAATTTTAGCTAATACTTCATCTTTGTGGATGATCAAGCCCCTAAGAAGTCCATAAACAGAGAAGTGACGGACTCACGTGGCTGGGTAGCACTCTGCATAGCTGTTGGACATGCCAAAGAAGTCCCCGAGGTGCTTCTTCTCCCCACGAGACCCAGCAGTGGCTCGCAGTTAAGGCGAAGACAACAAACCACCCCCGGTACAAAAATCAGGACTGGACTGGTGTTACATATGATTGAAAACCTGGCCTCTGCACTTCAGGGAACACAGTGAAGGGATAAGTATATTGTCGTAAAGATGCCCAAGCCAAGAGAATGTGGCTCTCGAAAGGATATGTTTCTCCAGGCCATTGGGGGACGGCAGCTCCTGCAAACTTCTCATTGATCAGCTTGATCTGGTCCTTCACAGACGACGGACCTGTATTTGGGAAGTAAAAGGGTGTTTGTATGTTCTGGCTGATGTTCTTATCAATGTCATCATACAATTTTTCTTAGGTTATTTTTTGTCTTCCTTAGCTTTCACTCGGCTGTTGGCGGATGAATTACCGGTTTCGATCTCCAAGGTTTCATCGTCATCTGGTTTGGGCTTCTCAAAGTAGCTGTGGCGCCTCTTCTCCTCCTCCTTGTCCCTCTCCCTCTCCCTCTCCCGCTCCCTTTCTCGCTCCTTCTCCCGGAAACGTTCCTTCTCCTTGTCGCGGATAGCCTTGGAGGTGGATGGCGCGTAGTCTCCAATGTCATCAAAGATGCTGTACAGATGGAGAAAGGAGTGGTTTCAGCACCACGAGAAGGACCAATGAGACCGATGATATGTAAACAGAAAGGCTTTAGTGAGAGCCACCACACCGACCTCACGTCTGCCTCTGGTCCGGGAACTTTCTTCTCATCGATTTTCACTCCTGTTAGATAATAAATAAATACATTCTCAAAATGGATATAAACAGATAAGTGACAGATGGTTAGAGTGCAGGGGAAGATCACTGATAACTGGTTCAAATCCTTGTTACTCAATGGCATTATTTAAAAAATAATAATAAATAGAATTAATTTGCACTTGACAAAAGCCTCTACTAAAAATTATACACATTTTATACAGACATTTCATGGAAAATGGGTCAGGAGAACAATGTAAGAACGCCAACCTCCTTT
This sequence comes from Esox niger, assembly GCA_016801105.1. NCBI lineage: Eukaryota > Metazoa > Chordata > Actinopteri > Esociformes > Esocidae > Esox > Esox niger. The sequence goes on along the minus strand of JACXGJ010000796.1, from coordinate 5,214 downwards.
GTCCTTCTTTTTCATCTTCTTGTTGCGGGTCCCTTGTCGCAGGTAGGACAAGATCTGGGTCAGCTTGCTGATGACAATGTCATTGGTGGTGAGAGTTGTCTGAGCCTAAAAAGGGAAGTCACACATTGCCTCTTTAAACAAAGACTGTAATGACTCTGGCGATCATTACACATCATGTCATTTATTGGCGGTGCCCTCTGACCTCCATGGTGGGGCAGTCGGCTTTGCTGCGGATCAGCGTAGTGGGAATGTCCGTGTCGGCGTACTCGTCCTCCAGGTCCACCACGTAGGCCATGCGGCCGGGCAGGAACAGCTCGTTCCTCTCAAACTGACGGCCCTTGAACAGGATCCTGTAGATGTTCCTCCCTGCGGTGAAGGCGCGTTCAACTTGGTCAAGCCACCAGAGAGCCTCTAGGTGGTTACAGATTTTACGACTTGACATTACTCACCTAGACGTGTCTGGAACTCTATTTTCTCCTCGGGTTCAATCTCTTTCCTGGAGGAAATTGATACACGTTAACGACTCTAGAATGAGGACACCGGATAATTTATTCAGAAAAACCCAGATGCTACGACATCAGTTCTCTGCCTGGAGACCGGGAGTACTGCTTGTCCTGCCCTTTAGACCTGGGAAACCAGGTGAAAGCAGATAACCACATCTCCACTCAGAGTTAAGAACCGTTGCTCACTGAGAAACATGGGGCTTTAGATGGTCTACCAGCCAAGTGGTCTACCAGTCAACGGCTAGGCACTTATTGCCAATTCCTCCTAAAAGTCTTGCTGGATTTAAGTGTCTGCCAGATTATGAAAAACGTAAATGCAAAATTAAGTACATACTTGACTTCCTTTGTTACTTTATCAATCATGTCCTCTTCCTCCTTCTCCTTGCTGGTGATCTCGGCCCGTACCTGCAAGTGCACATGACAGCCATGTCAACTATATTTTCCAAGTGGACATTGTCCCTTGTCTGCTGCGGTTCTTCTATAATGTGGCACAGCGGAGCACCGTTTAACTCACTTCTGCCAGTGCAGGTGTGATAAAACGGGGTGACCTACTTGGTATTTTCAGAGAGGGAGGGTGGACAAATGATAGTGTGTCCAGGAATTAACCAGAGCTTACGAATCTTTGTATAATAACAACAGCTATGTCTTCCATTGTCAAAATCTTTTCCTTCTTGTTATTCAGGAACATTGTAAAGGATGGAATGTCTGCTAAATTGTGGAAGACCAGGCCTTGCGCCTAACGGAAACTCTTTTTTGGGTGAACACGTTGTGGGGGGGCTCCTACTCCTTGTATTGTAAAGGTAAACAGGACTCTATGCCTTACAGGGAGAGCTGAGTTAGCAAAACCACCAAAAGAAACATGCCCCAACTGTCATGTATGAGCTTTGACCGGTTGCCTGGGCAACAGACATTCTATGAATACCTGTCTGTGTGCAACTTGAATTCATAATCTACATCATGGTAGCAAATTATTCCTTGTATGTGCATTCAGCAAGGACAAGTAGCATCATCTGTGCAGGGAGGAATAGAAGACTGAACCTTGGCCATTTAAAATCTGGAAAACTCTCCCGACATTCCTCTGAGCTGGTCTCCGTACTTTTCCATTGTATCTGTACACACCAACCACTTACATTCCAAAACGTTTCCACCTCTACACTAGCCCTCATTGAAGACACCGTAAGAGGAACCAAGCACAGGATTTTATCAGCTGGACAGGGAGTCTTCACGGGGCATATTATACTGTGGGCAGTGAAACTCCACCACAGCTTCGGTCTATTAATAGAACTTAGCATCATGACGTGGCAAGTTGACTGACCTTCTGCAGCAGGGCAAAATCCAACCCTTTCACCAAGTGAGTATGCTCCATGTCACCACCCAAGAACTTCGACTCCTGGATCAGCTGCCGCCTCTTCTCTGCTGCCGATTTATCCCTGTCGACCCAGAAGGACAACGCATCACCACATCACATCCCGTACGTAACGTAGCCATTCGGGCGCCGCTCCGCGGGTCGTGGCGGTCAGGAGGTGGACACTCACGCCTCTGCTGTGGGTCCCACTGCCCTGTAATTGGCCGTGGTGCTGATGAGCTCTGTCTCCTCGTAGTCCTTGTTAACGCCGTCGCGGCGCTCGCGGGCACGGTCTCTGTACTTCTCAGCCAGCTCCCGCTCTCTCTCCACTTCCTGCTGACGCAGCTTGGCGTAGTAGCTGACGGAGTGTTGGCAAAACAGTGTCAGAGGGCAGCAACCAGTGGCTCCCCGGGGGGGCAGTGTGACAAAGAAAAACATTGACGTGAATCAAAGGATACAAACAGTTATTCTAGTACTGAAGGAATCACCTTTTCTTCTTCCGTCTACGCGCTGCGGGGTCATCCTCTTCATTGTAGTCTCTGGGCATTCTGAGGGGGTAAAATGACAAGAAAAAAACTCAGATCTGTACTTGATCTTAAGCACTCGCCAGGTCATCTGGCATTTCTGTAATATATTCCTGGTCCAATTGATCCCCAGATGGCCATGGAAAGCATCCTTTACTCACTCATGGTGTCTGGACGATTTGGAGGAGGGGGGAGCTGAGGAAGGAGTGGCCCGCGGGGTCATCAACAGCTTACGGAAGTCCTCATTGGTCAGCTTGGACCTGGGGAACAGAAAAAGAGGTGAGCCCGCATTGATGCATGAGACTCGAGTAGCCTTGGGCGACTTTCAGGCTGTCCATCCTTGTTAAAAATGCAAGATGAGAAACAAGTAAAAATGGTCTCTCATATTAGGATTTAACAGTAGGGAATAGACTGGTGTCAGGCCCACTGGGTATTCGTACCTCATCATCTAAAAGCTCATCTGGCAAACAACTGTGTTGTGGAAATATTGTACAATGTAACAAATGGTTTCACTCACTGAAGAGCTGAACGGTGATCTTCCACCTCATGGCCATCCGGAGCCAGAGGGTTGGAGAAAGACTCCGCTGTAAAATAAAGAATGTTACGAATGCCTGTGAACGCTATTGTTGGAAGAAATTACAACTGTATTAACAGCTGTGCAAAATCTCAAAAACCTTGGTTCAACCAGAATGTAGAAATCTTGGTTAACTCCTAGCAGGCAATCCAGCGTACTGAAGCAATCTGACTGACCTCATCCTACACATCTGACCCACATGCCCCCCCTGGTCATCCATGTCCATCTCCCTGATACAGGCCCACATCAGACTAAACTTAAGGGGGGCTGCAGCCTCTATAGCCTCAGCTATGACTGAGTTGTTCTGAAAAGCTTTCAAGGTGCAGATAAAACAACTCTCCTTTATACTAGATCTGAAAACATATGTAAATGGTTTTGATAGTTGTCTGCAAAACAGATATTCTATGTCTTTACTTACAAAATCAAGTGTTCAGAAATGTCTAGTTACAAAATAGCTAGCTGTACACTGCACAATAAAAGTTAGGAATACGGTTAAGACAATGTAGTTGAAATTATCCTTTCTTTTGTTCGATGCAAGTCAATGTTCAGTTCATACTGATCTTGTACTAGTAAATTACCTGCTAACACAGCTACCTACCAACATTCATTTTCTTGATAACTTGCTCGCTAATATCCACTGAACACGTAGCGACAGCTAAACATAGACTGTAAATATTTGAGTAAATAAAATACTCTATATATGCATCGAACATTAAAGTTACATGATGAGTATTTATTCGTCCATAAACAATGCCAATAACATAGCAGCTAAATCTTGGTCAGAAGATCGCTAGCTTTCTGGTTGAACTTCGATTAGCAGATAGCAAGCTAATGGGTTAGCTCAAACACATTCCACTTAAAATAAACTTACTCTCTCGCTCCCCTCGTTCTCGTTCGGGCATTTTTGAAAGACTTTGATCTAACACTTAAGTAAACACCGAGTTTGTGATCAAATAGTATAAATATCACTTCAGGTTACGTTGTCGATGTTGATGTTGACCCGAATCGGTTCATCAACATATAAAAGCTACATTCGGTTAAACCTACAGTCGATTGTGCACGATTTCTGCCTATCTTCTATCGATAGTTATGGTCTTGATTTTTTTGCGGCCGAAACGTTACGTCATCTCAAACGTGGAAATTAATTGGATTGAAGGACGTTTCTTGATTGTGATTTGGAGATGTGGAAAGTGGGCGGGTCCAGGTTCTCCACACCAGAACAACCATCATGGCAGCTGCCGTAGTTAGAGGTATCGGTTCTAACCTTGCTAAAAACCTCCGCGAGATTCGTCTGCACTTGTGCCAGACATCACCGGCAAGTCAAGGAACAAGGTAATTTCTCACATTTGGTAACGGTCACTTTTTATTTCATTGAAAAGTGCTAACATTAGTACTACCATCACTATGTCGCCAACAGCGGTCACAAGCTAGTTTCAATGTTAGACAAGCAAACATAGCTAGCTACGGTACTGTAGGACAACTGTAAACACACCACAAGATAGCTAGTATTCCTGCCTCTGTATTCCCGCACACTGGATTTTAAATGCTAATGGTGATTGGGCTTAAATGATATTACATGTACATATTGGATGAACCATTTAGAAGTTACAGCACCTATATAAATTCCCTCCTTTTAAGGGTACCAAACATTTTGGACAATTGGCTTCACAGATTCTCTAATTAGGCAGGTGGGTTTGCATCTTTAGTGCGTGCACACACACGATCAATATCTAGTCTTAATTCTAAGATTTGCATTATAATTTTGTTGCTGGTTTCTGACAACACTAGGCCAAAAGAAGTGTCAATTTAATTCAACCTTGCTATCACGATGCAGATAAATGAGAATAAATCAGATCAGAGATAGCAATTGGCTGCTCAGCTGTCTCTTTGGCATGCGTGTTTGTTTACATTATTAATGCAGATTATGACAGCACCAGAACCGAAGACGTGAATATAGGTGAGAGACAGACAAAATATTAGGTGTGCCAAAATCAATTGTTTGGTTAATTAATAAAAATTACCTGGTGGACCAAGGAAGATTTCTACAGTGAAAGACCAAAGAATGCTCATTATGATTACGATAAATGACAGACAGGGAACAGTGGAGGTCTCAGCTACCACCATTCATTGAAGACTTCCCCAGCTGAAATACAGAGGCTGCACTGCAAGGTGCAAAAAACACTAGACCAACATTTTTTGTTCTCCACAAATATATATATATATATATATATATATATATATATATATATATATATATATATATATATA